>WSTV01000651.1:0-15842 GCA_019632285.1 Tulasnella sp. 332
GTTCCGATTCGGCAGCATCACTAACGACGAGCTCCGCCTCCTCCCGTTCGTTGTCATTGATTCGCACACCGAGAGGTTGGCAGATACAGGTCGTTTCGAGCCCGAGCCCCTATATACCTCTCCACTGCCCAGGCCGAGATTGATCCCGAAGCTCGAGGCAGAGAGCTGGGAGACTCTCCCATCCCGAAATTGCTCGGACATGAAGGAGTTCGCTATGGGCGACTTGATTGACGGCGCCAGATTGCGTGATCCGGCTGGGCTGCTACCCGAGTTGAAGGTCCGACGGTCCTCACTAGCGAAACTTGGTCGACCATCGAGATCACAGTACATGGTAGAAGGATTGGACCCGATTGGGTTGATATTCAGAGCGTCCATGTTTCGAGAGATAGCGTTCGCGCCAAGGGATGTGAGCGTAGAGGATCCGTCAGAAGTTAGTTGCTTGTGCATCCAAGGGGGGGAGACATGTGATCGATCTGGAGAGCCCTGTGGCATGAGTGATTGTTGATTGATATATACAAACGGTCAGCGGTGAGCAGTGTGCGTTAGCGAAAGATGCCAGGACAACTCACAAATGTCTTGGCAACGTCTGGGATGCTCTGTAGCTGCTCAAGTGGCATAACGAGGGCATCAACATATATGTCCTCCTCCAATTCATCCTCTTCTTCAGGCAGCGTTGATAGAGGTTTCCCTGGTCGATGATGACCCGAAAGGAAGCTCCTCACCTGATCATAAAAAATAGACAATGACAAAACGATGGTATCAACGTTCTGCGATGAGGCTTGAACTGTAAGGGTTTAGGCTGGGATTTTTGGACAGACCTCATCCTTCTCGTCGCTGGACCAGTCCGACTCAGGAGACTGATCACCAAACAGCGCCGGATTAAGATCTTTGACACAGATGATGCGCTGAGATACTGCAGAGTCATGCTTAGGGACGGCGGGCGAGAGCGATTGGTACATCTCTGGTGGTGGAGGAGGGGCGGTGAATTGAGACTCCCAACCATGACCCGAGTGTGTATGCACCGCTTTGATGCAAGGGGGACTGAAGACGCCCTTTATTCAAGACCCGGTAAGCAAGCTGCATGAAAGTGATCAATGGACAACTTACCCTCAAGAGTATGACCTTGTTTCGGAGTTTCTTACCAACGCCAGCGATCTTGATAGTGGATGCAGATGCAGACGCGAACAGACGCTCTGTCCAGTGGGGTCGCTTGATATCACCCATCATGCCAAGAGCCAGAAACCTTCGTGCCAAAAATGCATGTAAGTCAGCTCAGCAGAACGCGGGTGGCAACAAGCAAATTGTTGCCGACGCGACACGTGTCCTAAACTGACCTCACGAGCTAGCCTAGAGTACGCTTGTTTGAGTGACCTTCTTGCTTAATGTCTGTTAGCCTACCCGTCGAGGAAGGGAGAGTTAAGATGTGCCGGTTGGAGCGTTCGATAAGGGTTCCGAGGGGTCGGTCCTTGATAGGCGATAACCAACCGAAATGTGTATTGGCGGGTGCTCTTGTGCCAAAAGAAAAAAAAATTAACTAAGATGAGATAGGTGGTGAGTAGAAGAAGGAAAGCAGAGGCGGTGGTGAAATAGGGAAAATGGCCTGCGGGCTGTGGAGATGTGACGGGAGCGAGGTTTGCTATCAGGGGCGGTGCGGCGTTTGTCCTAGCCGAAAAGCTCAAACATACCAATTCTGCCCTTTTACTAGTTCAAATTGCGATGCGGATCGGTAGGTCGGTGGTGCCGCTACCTTAGTAGAAGTTGGCCTAGTCGAAATCAATATTTCCGTCTGCCTCATGGACACCTCGTGCACTGGACGGCTGTGACTCAACACGCGCCTTCAGCTTGAACAACTGCCGAACATTACGCCCTCTTTGAAACAGCACCGGTCGCAGCACTGAGAGCAGCTTCCATATATTGGCCTGAACTGTATGACTTTCACCTAAAGCGTCCAACCAGACTCTAAATCCGAACTCGACGAACTACCACCCCCGCTAGCTCGCTCTCCTTGAGCACTTTCGTGCACCAATGTTCTCTTTTCCCATCGCGAACATGAAATGGTCTTGGTTGCACCACCGTCGTTAAACTTCCGTTCTCGGTATATACGGAACAATCGCATGGCCCCGCCGAACATCCTCGGCTGCCGCTGCTCTATCGTATCCACGCTATCCCCAAGAGTTTTTCTCTGTACGTTCTAAAACCGCAATAAAGGCTGATTGCTGCGATTGGACTATCTTTTCTTAGAAATGGTTGTCCAATTAACATGACGCTGAGCCATGAGCGCTCCCTCAGAACCAATGAGCTCGATATAACGAGATATGACACAATGTTAATAGTTACGGCATCCGCTCCTTCGCCTGGCCTCACCATAATCATTCGTTTCGATTGAGGGCACAGATACATCTTCTTCGGCCCGGGCTGCACCATCTTCTTCAAAGCATCCTCCCAATCTTCCGTTTGCGGTCTCAGTTTTTTTGGCGGCAATCCGGTTCTTCGTCACGATTATTGGATAAAGATTTATGAGTGGTGATCCGTTTTGTGGATCCACCTGTACGACAACTTGTATTGTCCCGAACAGCCTATCCCCCACCGCGCAGCCGCTCGTTGAATGCATGAATATTCGCTTGCTAGAGTCGAAGCACTGATTCCAATACAGCTCGATCCATTTATCTTTCAGGTGGCCGGTTCGGGAATCGCGCAACTCTATAATTATTTCGACTAACGAGGCGGTTCTGTATGAGTTCCCTCCTTTTTTTGTCCTACCATGCCGATCAATACCCTCACGTGACAGCTTTTTAAGCAATGCAACGCCGCTTATGCCGGGTTGAATGGACCGATCGATTATCAGGTTAGCCGGAAGGCGATCAAATGCAAGTAATGTATAAGCCGACTGCTGGATCCTAGATCTACGATAGGCACAACGGCAACTTAGATGAGTGCTGACGTCACCTTCTCTGGCTGCCACGAGAATAGACGATGCAACGCATGTTTGAACATGACGCCTTGACGTTCTACCATCACCCGATGAACAACTATAGCTCTTCCCCACCGGACGCGACGGCGCCTTGGACTGCCACACACTCTTCACCCGATCAGCTTGGTTTTGGTCACCCCAGCCATTGGACTCAACAGGCCATCCGCTCAGTCCCTGGCTTCTCAAAACCTACCACTGTCAACTTCCTCGATGAAAACACTGGCATCGAGCTTGAATGGAATGCCAGGGACCATCGTAAAGGTAAACACCCCCGAAGAGCTAGGACGACTTGTGTACAACCTCGTGTCGCCCCCGCCGCACTGGATAAGTCAGCGCCGAGCGCAGTGCTTCGGCCGTGGTCAACGAAAAAGGCATTTCCTCGTGTATGGGGCTGGGACTTTGGGGATATCTCTTGGTAAGTTCTTTCCTCGTGTCGTACCTTGACGTAAATATAGTCAATTGTCGCAAATCAGGTGGATAGCGCAACTGTTTCTCGTCGGATCAGTATTTTGGTGTATGCGTTCACTACTTCTCAGTTAATGATAGCATTGCTCACCTTCTTCTTGCGTCAAGGTGCGAACGGCGTCATGTTCTTTGATTTCTTTTCCGACACATCGGAGCACATCGGGACATGCGAAGCTGTCACAGCATTTATAGGTGGAACGTGTGTTACACCATGTCCCAAATGCATTCCACTCGTCTGATCTGGTACTATTCATATGCAGCCTATTTATCATCGGCGCTTACCTTTCCTACGTCGAGGCCCTCAACCCAACGCGCGACACGGATTTTGGATGGGAACTTGATGAGGAGGCTCACAAACTCATCGAGCGTCGGGAACCAGACGGTGCTCTAGGACGAAAAAGAAAACACTTCGGGAAACATGTCATAGCCCGACACCAATCCAAAGACGAGAAGCATGATCCTAATACCACATTTCCGAGTCAGAATGGCGACCCTTCCAAGCCTGTACCGCGGTGGCGCTGGTACGGTACGGACTGGAGTTCGTTGGGTTTCACCGCCAACTTCATTCAGCTTTGTGGCGCATCGATCTTGTGGGTCTTTCATCCTCTTGTAACTGAGAAATGCCTTTCAACGTACCATTACTAATCGTCTTCTGTCCTGCTGCATAGCTGGGTTTCCACCATTTGCGGCCTTCCGGGAATCCTTCCCGATTCCGGCGCAGCTGATGCGACCGGCCTTGGAGAGCCATCTCTAGGACTATGGGAAGGTTTATACTGGACGACCCAGGTTTATTTTCAATAATGAGATCCCCTCCAAACTGCTTTTCTAAATCCGTCCTTCTTTCAGATTATAGGTGCTCCGTGTTTTGTAGTGTCCGCTGCGATGTTCATGTACGAGGTACAGCGGAAGTGGTATCTTCCTGAACCATTCAGTGTGTTGCATTTCTCGCGTATAATGTAGTCCTCATCACGGCTAAATGTTGATTGCGCCCCTTGATAGGCTTGGGATGGCACCTGTAAGTTGCCACTAACACCAACCTATAAATGTCCTCGCATCATGGTACTCGACGAAGCGTGGTGCTAATGGCCTTTCAAAAATAGCGGTTTCTGGAATATGATCGGTGGTTTTGGTTTCTGGTTTTGCGGGATATTCGGCGTCCTCAGAGAGGTCGGTGGCGCGGACCAGAAGTGGGGGACCGCGTTTTCGACGTGGTGGGGATCGTGAGTCGATGAACTTGGTCATTTCATTTTCCCCTTTGATTGACGATCTTGTCACCTTCAGGTGGGCCTTCTTAATCGGCTGTAAGTTTGAGACAACAGGGACAGTTGAAGGGACCCGACTGAGACAGCTTCCTCTCCCGTCTACCACTTCCAGCCTATATTCAGGTAAGTCGGGTCCGCAGAGGAAAGGAGTGGACTAACCATTTGCTTCTGCTACAGCTATACGAGTCGCTCAACAAGCGATAGAAAGGAGGTTCGGGGAGCTTATAACGGAGCTTCTTGATTCCTTTGTCTGAGGTGCTTCCGTGTTATACATATACGATTGGCCATTGATACATGATTCCGTAAAACGACAACAACAAAAATGTCACAAAAAAGTCAATGGTAAGGATGGAGATTCTGGTCGCGATCCCTCAAGGGAAGGAGACCAGTCAGCTAAGACATGGAGCCGGCTTCAACCTTGTTTGTGCTAAGGTGATGAAGTGACCAGAAACGAGTCAGGCAGTTGATTCTAATACTCTTTCGCGAATGAGATGGAACCTGAATGCACATCGCTTCCCATTCACGCATACACCGAATCTATGTTCATGGGGGTGGCGGCCCCACCTCGGTCGCCCCCGCGTGGCACACTGACCAGGGTCCCTCCCCAGCCGCCGTTGAACACTTATCAACTAGATCCGCCATGGATCGAAGGTGACCAGGAAGTCCCAGCGGTCGATGTACAGCAACGACTGCAGTGAACACGGCAAAAATGATCATGTCGCCACCCATAGAGAACACAACCAGTTCCCTAAAAAGTCCGCTACCGCCATAACGAACCCAATATGTGAGATAGAGCGCATACCTCATTAGGTCGCGTGGATTGTACAATCATGATGGATCAGAGCCGATGCTACGTCTAATAGACCGCTGCTTCAGGTTGGGACGTGACATACGCCGCTCTGTCATCTCCACCACCGCCGGTCAACACGTACATACCCGTATCAAATAACTCGACGTTCTAACCCGCACCATCTACCGATCCTTGGGTCTTTTCATGGGTCAATAGGTAACGGACCCCATTGTTCTCTTTTGGCTTCCTTCGGTTTCTTTTTGGCAACCTCCGACAAATATTACAAGGATCAGCGTAACACCAACCTTCATTTATGCTAGCCCAAGTGTGTCAAAAGTATTCCGCCAAAGATTAGGGACCAGCTTGAGACGGGCGGCCAACTGCATTGCACGAGCCACAGAAATTCGAAATAGTGGGCCCAAGATAGGCCGAACAAGCAGTGGGCACATAATTGTTGACAGATCAGCTGGGGTATCTTGGGTACTTAAGATACAAGCAACGAAGGAATGAAGAATGAAGAACATGTGTGCATACAATCGAAACGCCACCACCAGAACGACGTTCCCAAACAAACAAAGGATAAAATCACTTCACTTCTATTATCTCGGTCCACAGATCAATCTCGGCCCACCATCCACCACTCGCGGTCTCATCCATTTCCATTTCAACCAAATTTATCTCCTCCTCGCTCCCCGTCCCTGTCCCTCCAGATCCAGCGGACGCATCGGATACGAGTTCGAGTAACCGTTTCCCCCGCCACCTACAGTCGCGTGGCGAGACGCCAGAGTGGCCCCATCGTCCGTCTCCTGCGGACTGGCACCTCTGCTCACCGGCGCCACCCCACCAGTGACGCTGCGCTGTACGAGACCCCCAGCGCTGTCCTCGGAATTGTCGAACCGACGTCCATGCTTATCCTGCAGGAACGCCTGGTCAAAGTCGATGGCGCCACGCTCGTCCACAGTCTTTTGAGCGCGCGTCTCCGGCTTGCCGAGCATGAAATTCCAAAAGAACTTGCACGAGGTGTATATCTCGATCACAAAGTCGCCTGCCGACAAATATTCGGGGTTACAAGGAGAATTCGAAAGAATGGGAGAAACGGGAGCCTCAAGAATGGATGAACGTACTGAAGTTGATGCTATCCAAGATCGCCCTCCACGCGGAGAGTTTCTTCCCGGGAGCAACGTCGCTGTAGTATTCGGATGCAGGATAGGCCCAAATAATCAGGGCTATTAGGAATATCATCAACACAAGGATTATCACACATGTGACTTCGAAGGGCTACCTGCAAAGAACATCATCTGTCCAAGGGGAAAGTGGAATTCGGGGTCCAGTCAGCAAATACAATCCATGAAGTGTGGACACGGTTCCCATGCCACTGAAAGCCGCAAAAGACGAACCTCGATACAAGTGGCCAGTGCGTCCAAGCCATCTACGATATTTGTGGTAGTCCAGAAACTAGTGGCTGTTTCCCAGATGACAAATCCGTCAGTGACACCTGTCCCCGCGAGAAGGATTTATTCTTCGATTTGCATACCTTTGATAACTCCATGGTCGGACAAGACATTGAACTACGAAACACGAGAGTATAGATGAATCACAAGTTCCCTAATAACAGCAAGGGAGGCAGCACCAAAATTGAGGGGCAAAGTACTAACCACGAAACTCTGATAGAAGGTGAAGCTATATAAGAATGGAAAGACAAGCGCCCGGTTAGCAAGCTGAGAAAACGGACCGTTAACAGGGTCTTTTCTGCGGGACAACCTACAAGACAATCAACTTGATACACATGAATTTTGCCAATGGCCGCCTTCCCTTCAGCTCCTGCCGTGTGAGAATGTAGAATACAACCTACAACGGACGAAATAAGTCTCTGTAAAGGCGCCATTTAGGATGGACTTGAAACGTTCTCACTAATCCGTAAAGCGCGACGCTGTACAACCACGATCAAACAACAGATAATCAGTTGAAAATAGGTGAGTGATGTGAAAGGACATATGAAACACACCTAATACTGACGAAATCCACAGCCTCCAAGTACACATAGGCAAAGTGGATGCTGTATGTAGATACGCACAGAACGTTGAAGGCCTGGCAGACAACACCAATGATCGTGATGACTACAAATGCGTAACCTCGAATATGAGTTCATCCAGTCGCTGATCATTCACATCAAGGGTGTTCAAAGGAAAACGGACGTACGCGGTCGGATGGCGGCATACTGAAGCACACTCCATTTCAAGGTGTACATGAAGTAAGGCTTTGTGGGTCGGTACCGCCAGAAACAGAGCTATGTATCATGGATGTCGCATTCAGGAATGTCTCTCAGGATATACCTTATTGGCATGGTCTGGATGTCTCACCGGTATGGGTAGTTTGGTCTTGTCCTTTCTCGAGAGTGCGGCTTGAGCTGTGTCATCCGCTCCTGTCCTGGCGACATATTGGATAAGAAGGAGTCTGGGGAAGTTGCGAGGTCGAATGAGTAAAGGGAGTGAGGGGGACAGAATTATCAGAAGGTTTTCTTACAAGAACGCAGCGATAGTGAAGGCCTCGTATACTGAATGATGATGTAAGATATGTCATAAGAGTTTTGTAGCCACTTTCAAGTCGGACGATTCACTGCTCACCAACTTCGACCAGTTCGTAGTAACTGTTACATAGAGACAAAGGGAGAGTTCAGGCTGACATGCAGGTTTTACAGGCATAAGGAAAAAAAAACTTACGTATACGATCGGAAGTACCGGTAGCTGAAGAATGAGATTATGCCGTACACCATAGGCATGTAGGTGATACGCTGCGATGTTTCGTCCGTCCAACGATCAGTGACCTATGTGTCCTGACAAGACAACGATGACCTCACAATAATCTGCCGCTGTTCGGCAGGCACGCGATAATTTCTATGTGAAGGATAGATATGAGGATCAGCATCACGTTCCACACGAAAGGCAATCAAGGTTTATCGAGGTCGATGAGGCAAACCGTCATGTGACGTAAAGTCCGGTGCTTCGTCACTCCGAGCTAGCACGAGACAAATCGAGGTGGCTGGACATCAGTGGCTTGACATACCGAGCGTGATTCTGGACATTGTATATGGTCAAGAGCGTGGTCTATCTCACAGAAGAGCAGTTGGCACCGACAGAAAACTCTCGCATTTCAGGGTTGTGACGCTGCTCACGATGACGGTACAACCTCCAGCTATAGCCCACCCTATCCGATGATCGTCCCTGATTGGAGTCGAAAAGAAGAAAAGGGACGACCCGCAGTCAGCGCGCAGGATTGTGAAAAGTCTAGTGGATCGGCGCACCAGTGAATGGATCCCTAACAACACAACGGGATAGGATAGCAGATCAGTAATAGCTCGCGAAAAATAGACCCAGGAGAGCGCGCGTTCACATTAGACCAGAAGGAGGATTGGTCAACGGCCTGTGCGTTGTCTGAAGGGCAGTATGCGACCATTTGCTTGGTGGTATATGCAACGGAATCAATATGGCCGAGGATGTTGTTCAATTAGGGGGTAAGAGACAGATTCCAAGAGAGCGAAGATATTGATTGGGAGATATATAAACCAAGTGTATCCGTGCGATGAGGGAGTTATACGTGAAAGGTACAAGGTAGGGGGGAGGGGCCCGAGCCGCAGTCTGACAATCAATCGCTCACAGCACGGCTTCTTGGCTCTTGCCGTCTCGATTCCACCCTTGACCTACCGACCGCAGCGCAATCTACAAGCGCGCAAAGCGTCGACATTATCCTCAGAACCATCGCTGCAACCATGTCCAGCGCCGCACTCTCACCTCGACCCATAAGGTCCGCTCTCAAGCATTCGTCTCGGCCAGCCTCCCCGGCTCCTCATTCCCCACCGCTGCTCCCTCACACGTCGCTACCCCTTCTCGCCCCGCCGGAATCTTCTCAAATGGGTCCAAGTGGCGGAGGGCCTGGGTACACCACCAAAGTCTCGTTTGATACTTTTGCTACTGCTGCTGAGGCCATGTTCTCGTTCACGCTCCAGGTGTGTGCTCATGGTTCTTGTCGGCTAACGAGCTTGACCTTGATCTCGCGCGTGACGTATAGGTGAAGAGCGGTGGGTATCACAAGACACGAAACACACGTGTGTACCTCTGCGCAGCCAGTGGCGATGAGAGTGGACAACAGGCGCTGGAGTGGACGTTGGATAATTTGGTCGAAGATGGGGATGAACTTGTGGCTGTGAGAGGGTTCGAGCTAGCCGATATACGTGAGCACCAGCAGCTTGTAATGGACTTATCCGAAGATCCTAACCCAGCGCTAACACCCCACCCTTGCCCTCCCACATCGTCGGTCTATGTGACTATAATTAGAGAAAGACATGCATGGCCAAGTTAGGGATGAAGCTAATGACCTAATGAAGCTCATTTTGGAACGGAACTCCGAGTATGAAGGCCGGAGGGTGAGTTCTGTCCCTTGAACCCCCCCTCCCCCTTACATTTTTCATGCGTCCCGACTTGCGCCTATCGTCATATCTATCCCCTTGAGACACTTACATGAACTAATGTAATGGGACCAGCTCTCTGTGATAGTTGAATTCGTGGCTGGTAAAGTTACCGACACCATCGACCGGATGACCGCGCTCTACCGACCCGACAGCCTCGTCGTCGGAACCCGTGGCGAGAGGAGTTTAATGCAGACGTGGGGCGCAGCGCTGGGTGCGCCCGGAGTCGGGAGCGTTTCCAGGTACATCTATTGTCATAAGTCAAAAGATCTTATACCAGATAGACCTGACTCTTGGAAATTTGAGCGTAGATATTGCGTCTCCCACTCGCCAGTGCCAGTGATCGTCGTTCGGCCCGAACGTAAAGTCCGAAAGACGGTGGAGAAGCGGAGGGCGGATCCAAAGCGGAGGGCACAGTTTGAAGAGTAAGCTTCTGTTCTCAAATGCTCCCACCTGTCTCCTTCCTGACGCATGCTCTCCAACTTACAGACTCACCAAGACCAAAAGCTTCAGCGGAA
Source organism: Tulasnella sp. 332 (assembly GCA_019632285.1). Classification (NCBI taxonomy): domain Eukaryota; kingdom Fungi; phylum Basidiomycota; class Agaricomycetes; order Cantharellales; family Tulasnellaceae; genus Tulasnella; species Tulasnella sp. 332. The sequence continues at coordinate 10,469 of WSTV01000651.1, forward strand.
GGTAGTCATCTGACGAGGTCAATTATCTCATGCTCGGTCAAACGTTAACCTGGTCTTTCTCGCTCACGCGCCTCTTTCCGCTGGTCGGACGGAGCTCTGAGCCGTTGTATAACGTCTAATAGAGGCGTCGGAATGCGCCTTCACCCTCCCCCACTCTTCTCTCCCATCGACTCGGTTACGTAACTCTCAACTCCAAAATACCCTGGATGAAGTAATTACAAGTGTAAAAGTAATATCTTGAAATGTGTATAAATGCCAATCTGGACGAAAGGTGAAAGGTGTGAACGGATATGCTACGGACTTGTACATATATATCATTGCGCAATATGGTGTACCCCCGTCGTCAAACGACACCATTAACACCGACAGTCCCTTTCACCTCGCACGTTTCCTATGGCAGTATCTGGCCTTTGAAACCGAAAGAACGATTTCAGGGTTCGCAATTGCGTCTTGGGACCCAACGGCAACAACTCGTGATCAAAAGCCGGCGCCAAAAATGGAGAAATCGTGATCACGAGTACGCGACGCACGCACGCATCCCCTCTCTCTTCAACCAACCACAACCTCTCCCTGTTCATTCATGAACAGGTTGAACTTGCTTTACTTCTATACCGTTTGACACGACGTTTAGCCAACGTTTGAAGTCGTTCCTTACTTGTTCAGTCCCAAAAATCAGTCGCGGTCTCCTTTGCCGAACATATCGATGGGGTTCACGTTGTCACTAGAACCCACCCAAGGATGCGGGAGAGCTAGGATTGCATCTTTTTTTTTGCAACTCGTGACTCACTCCTCATGGCGTTTCTATAAGCCTTACGAGAGGCGAGGTATATAGGCAACGTTCGCCTCCAGGAGCTGTCGTTCGAAACATCCTCTCTCCTTTGACCCGCGTCCACGAGCCTCTATTGCTCCTGCGATTTTCTTCCGGCCAGAACATCTACTCTTCCATCAAGATAAAGAACCCGGAGCGTATCGGCAGTATGCGCCGTCTCGAATGTGTGTTTATGCTTCCAGCAACATTTCCACTTTCTATTAGGTCTTAACCTCTCAACCTAGATTCGCCAACTGGCTACCGAACACACCGAATATCTCTTTTGTCATAAATTCTACTAAATCTATGACCTCCCGGCTCGGAATGAATGGTATGGATCACTCAGATGCTTGATGTTGCTGGTACCACCCCTCACTCGCATGATCTTCCTCGATTAGGGAAACCTATTCAACTCCCAGATTAGCGAGTCAATTCAATCGATGAATTTGAACTATTCAGCCGTGGTTGATCGTGGTCCCAGGATCCCTTTCACATCATGCGACCACAGATATCACCATCGCTTGACATCTCCTCTCTGCTCGGACGCTTCACGTCGCCATTTAGAGCCTAGGGCACTTGAAAGATCAACTTTCTACAGCTTCAGAGCTGGAATCGAGGTAAGCTTCCCTCTTCTTTATCATCATCATCACCATTATCTCTTGCTCTCAGCGCTCAGACTTGAACATGGGTAGCAGGCTACAACCCTACTTTTACTGAAACAGCTCACCACACTGAATCTGAAGTTTAATCGCAGCTATCTCAACACAAGAAGGTGGATTCAACAAGTGATCGCGCTCATCGTGTCTCGAGGTTGTGTCACATTCAGAACGTGTGGTGCAGAGGTCGCCAACGACCTCCTTCTCGACAGGTGGTGACATTAGCACATCTGCCGAGCCAATTATAATATGGACCAAAACAGCTGAGTCTAGCCAAAAGGCCCCTGCGGGGTGGGTTGGAGGTCTCTTCGTCGTGGTCCCACAGCAACAGATGGGATTGCGGTGAGCTCCGACACTCACGTAGCACAGTGACTTGGATGCAGTTGCTGATCAGGCACAAACGTTTCTCGACCAGCATGACCGCGTGCCAACCTTCCTGACGCGATGTGATTGGTTCCTGGTGACATCATCTCGACGATGAACCTGAAACGAGGCCTTGTTGCTGCTTCCCTTCTGGAGACCCAAACAGGCATGTTGGAATAGAAGCCAGGGACTGTACGTTGACTTACCTTGCAGCACGTACAAAATGCCTTGAACCTGTGTTCGAATCACATGGCTCATCAGGTCTTCTTATCTCATTCTAGGTTAAAATGTCCATATGGTCAACTTAGATATTCCTTTTAGTTCGTTTGGAGGTTGCGGCATGCTACCACTTTGAATAACGGCATCGTGCTTTGCCGCCACAGGGGGAAGGAGGCCGTGTTGAGACAACTTCGACGTTCCCTCTTGAGGATCCTGGGGAAGGGAACTCTATCCGATTCGAGCACTTTTTCGGCGGCCACTGTCGGCCAAACACCTCAAATTATGTGCCTAGTTTCGGGACTTGGTCGGAGGGGTCACTTCTTACGGGGGGATAACTCCAAACTGGCATTAGACCCACTGTTGGGCTCGTTTGTCCGCCAAGAGCCATTCGGGTCGACACTGCTCGATGCGCTAGAAATAGTCTCCAGGGTCTCCCGGCTCGGCATCCATCGATCGGACGGATCGGATATGATTGCAACACCGGCTAAGTCCGGAACAGACTTCCGGTCGGCGAAGCCCATTTTCGGCCCACCATCCGACCCAATGCAAAGGCTCAACCGAGCAGAGTCCAAGTATTGGTCGTACGAGAGCTGTCGTGCGGTGAGTGGAAAGTCGTGGATGGAGGGCAGCGACTAGGGCTCAAGGTTAGCGTGCAGTCCCTATTGGAATGAGGGTTGATTGCTGTTATACTTACCCCGCATTTAGCGTTCTTTGCAGGGCGATGATTGGCTATCCGCGATGTTCTTATCTCTGGTGCACACGATAGCCAGGAATCAAGGCACCCCCCACACGTCTTATTACTGCGAACCTAGACACGGCATCGGGTTCTGAGATGTTCAATATGGACTGCATTTAGTCCGACAACGAAAAGATTCGAGTGTCTTTGCATTCTCCCTCGCCAAATTCCCCCTTGCTCTCTTCGTCCCTACCAGTCCAGCTTTGCTTCTGCTCTAACCGCCAATCATGTCCAACGCCACCGCCCCTGTGGGGTATGTCACCCCAGATTGGCTCGATACTGGAGACAACGCCTGGCAGCTCACCGCGGGCAGTTTGGTCGCTCTCCAATCCGTCCCTGGCCTTGTTGTTCTCTATGCTGGAGTCATGAAGCGGAAGTGGGCGATTAATTCGGCCTTCATGGCTTTCTACGCCTTTGCTGCCGTCCTCGTGAGTCCTTTCCACGGGTCCAATTGCGATCGGGGGGGATGCATACCCCTCCGCACCTTTTTATCCATCTAATCATATACCTGTCTTCTTCCGGTCTTGTTCTAGATCATCTGGGTGTTGTACGGTTACAAGATGGCATTCGGCGAGCAATGGATCCCGCTATGCGGCACACCCGGAAACGTCCTCGGCATCGGTACCCAACTTGGCCAATCCAACCTACCGGCAGCAGGCCTCACCCAAAACTATCCTCTCTCAACCATGGTCTACTTCCAGTTCGTCTTTGCTGCCATTACCCTCGTCATTATGGCTGGTGCCTTCCTCGGCCGCATGAACTTCCTCGCCTGGATGATCTTCGTACCTCTCTGGCTCACGTTCTCATACACCATCGGCGCGTTCAGTCTTTGGGCTGGTGGATTCTTGTTCAAGTTGGGCGTCATCGATTATTCAGGTGGATACGTCATTCATCTGAGCAGTGGGACGGCTGGATTCGTTGGTGCGGCGGTAATTGGCCCGAGGCATCCAAGTGATCGTGAAGATAGACGGCCGAATAATACATTGTTCGTTATGGTTGGAGCCGGGATCCTGTGGGTTGGATGGAACGGGTTCAACGGAGGTGATCCTGTGAGTTTTAGCCTCTGGCTCTCAACCCCCGCAGAAGAAACCTGACCTGACGCTTTCAATGCGATCCTAGTACGCTGCGAACGCGGATGCAGGTGTCGCCGTACTCAATACCAACATTTGCACGGCCATGTCCCTCCTCACGTGGACGATCCTCGACGTTCTTGTCTATGGCAAACCCTCCATCATCGGTGCCGTCCAAGGCATGATCACCGGTCTTGTTGCCATCACCCCCGCAGCAGGAGTCATCGCCGGTTGGGGCGCGATCGTCATGGGCATCCTCTCCGGCTCCATCCCCTGGGTCTCCATGAACATCGCCGGCAAACGCCTTCGGCTCTTCCAATATGTCGACGACACCCTCGGCATCGTCCACACGCACATGGTCGCCGGCACACTCGGTGGATTTATGACCGGTATCCTCGCCACCGTCGAGGGTTGCGCCGCTTTTGGCCTCACGAACCCCGGTGGCGCCGTCGCCGGAAACGGACGCCAAGTCTGGGTCCAGATCGTCGGCGCCCTGTTCATCATCGGTTGGAACATGGCGTGGACGCCATTGATCCTTTATTTCATCAAGTACGTGTTGAGGGTGCCGCTGAGGATGAGCGAGGCGGATCTGTTGATCGGGGATGATGCGGCGCATGGGGAGGCCGCCTATGCGTTTGACGAAGTGCCACTGTTGCACAGGCATGGGGAGCCCAGTCATATAGATGTAACCGATATGCATGCGGCCAATAAGGAGGGGAGCAGCAGCCAGCCGTCGGATAAGGAGGATTATAAGAATGGCCTTGGTGCTGGACCAGCGGTGAACGTGAGGCAGGTTGTTTGATTGCGGGAGACGATTGTGAGCTTCACTTGTCCTCCTGCCTGCGTCTCTCTACCGTTCCTGCTTTCTTTTCTTTTTGGTTCACACTCGAAACACTCGTGTGCCCGATCCTCTTTCCAAATCGTTCTCGCTTCACCCATGTAACCTCTCCTCATTCTGCTAGATGGCTTCTTGACGTGTAATATACCTTCTCATTTGGCTGCCTACTTGATATGCATTATTGATCTTTTTGTGTTGGATTCCAAGAAGTCGTTCCTCTACTCTGGATAATCGTAGAACAGAGCAGTAAAAGTTTACCGTTTATGCGATGTCCAGTTAGCTTGGACCGTGATGAGTTCCTCACTGTCGACACCACATCAATATAAGGAGCACAATTGTACCAAACTGAACTGTCGAAGAGCAACGTTTGACGTCGCCGATACCGCGCCGGCTATGCATGGCGACAAAATACTCATACGGTTGCTAGTCTCGCTTATTCGTTTCCACCCCAGCATAAATGCGTATGCGGTTGCGCCCTACCGTCCTCAGAAGCCAATTGCTCGTCCCGCCTAATAATATAATCGCATGCATTCCTGCACATTTCGCTCCTACACCTGCACTCGCACATCAGATATCAGATATCAGCATTATTTCAAATGCGCTGGACTATCATTATCTGCGGCCTCTGGACAGCTCACCACATATGGTGTGGTGTGGCGGCCATGCCCGTCCAGCCAAAGCCCC
>WSTV01000652.1:0-14348 GCA_019632285.1 Tulasnella sp. 332
AGGGGGAAGAAGAGGATGAGGAGTGGTATAGTCTGTAGGCAAGGCAAGGTGGGTGGAGGATGAGGAGATGGTTTCGAGGTGAATTTGTTGTTTGTTTTCAACCATGTATGGCCGGGATTTCAAAATGATTTCGTACACATCCGCACTATTGGACAAAAGGCACCTGAAAAAGAATGAATGAAGCAACCAAAGCATACCCGTGACAGCCCCACTAGTCACGAAAACATGCTCTTGAACCACATCACAAGCCTCGCCCACATACTACCTCTCCAATTGTCGTCGCGTAACTTTTCACCAACCCAGATCTTCCCCGCCCCCCTCTTTACCTCGCCCCTCCAATGTCCGGCAACATCCTCGTGAGATTCCTCCTCCCCTCCCTCCTCCAAATCCGGTACCTTTCTCTTCCTTTTCTTCGCCGTCTGCCCTCCAACTGCCGAGAACCTCGGTAATGGCTTCTTTGCAATCGACTGCGGGAACGCGGCCAAGAGTCCCTGCAATTCCGGGTTCGCAATGTAACTGGGGACGATCCAGACGCGCATCTGAGGGGTTTGCAATAAATCGAGTTCGGTTTGGGTCGGACGTCGAGAGGCGGTGCCATACGGTCCCCCAATGGAGCTCCCGCCGTACACGAGATCCTCGAGATCGTAGCTGTCTAGCGACAACGTAACTCGTGAGGCGGATGTGGGCATGCGGTGAAGAGGCAAGGGCGGACAGTCTCCCATTGGCGTTGATCGGCCGGAGCGAGGGAGGTAGGAAGTTGAGTCTGAAAATTGTTGGCCCCGAGCAGGAGTTTTATGTAGGCCCGCGGTTGCGGTATATGATGAGCTCGGTAATGGTTGGCTTTGGTGTCTTGAGTGGCTAGCAACGAGCCCTTCTCCTGGCTCATCTGCCAGCGACTCGTCGTCGTCCCGCTCCCCAATCCCGGTCAGCGCACTTGGCATGCCCACCCTGGAGACGTACGACGAGCTGCCATTGATACCGAGCGGTGAAGGCGATGATCTACCACCCGGGTCAGAAAATGGATCCGAGGTGGCCCGATTACGATTCTGCGCTCGATTCAGGAAGCTATGGGTGCTCTGCGCCGCGTAAGGTATGCTTTGGGACGGTGCTTGTGGATGTGCGCCTGGCATAAGGGATGGGGCAGATTCAGAGGCAGGCGAGATAGGGTTTAGCCGGCGGACTCGGAGTGGAAGTGCTGGGGGTGGGACCTGAGTACGCGTTGTATTAGCGATCATTAAGGTGGATCCGGCTATGTTGGTAGCTGGGATGTCAAGCTCAGATTCAGAGTCGGTTTCTGCTCCACCCAGCGCGGTCGTTTCAAGCACCATGTCGTCAGAATCCCCCGAGTTTAGAGACTCTTCGAAGCCGAGAACCTAGAATGATATCATATCGTTAGTGAAAGCTCAGCCCATTGTGGAAATGCATGCCACTTGCCCCCTTCAAGACATCAATTGCATCTTGAGTAAACTCTTTCGGGCTGCAGGAGGCCAAGAAAGCAGAAGAAGGATGAAATGACTGCGAGGTACATTATACTCAATTATACATAATTATAACGCACCCGCTTTCCATGAATACAGTGTCATCCATCTCCCACTCGATCCTCTGCTGGCCAGCTCCACCCAGGTTAGAAGGTAGAAGCTGAAGCCTCAGGACTGCGTAAAGTCCCTCGAAAAATGGAAGAGTGCCTGGAGCGGTCTACGAGCAGTACGTCTTGACAAAACGGGTAAATTTGTCGAGCCGTTGCTTACGTGAGTCCGCGGATCCAGGAGTGAGGCGTAAAGTAGGCCCTATGGAGTGTCCAGGTTGTACGGACGATAAGTGAGCGCGGTACTGCACAGTTCCAACAAATCGTTTAGCCACGCCTCACACTCATGATAGGTCCCTACAAGCCGCAGGACGTACCTCTTGCAATCTCCTCAAACTAGAAGCCGAGTGAAATGCACTCCTAATGGTAGCCTGGAGTTTAATGTACGTTGGTTTCTGAAATGGCGGGAGATTTGCCAAGGTCTCTTGCATAGCCGTCCCCGCCGTCGGGTCCTGGACGAAGAACCTGATTGCCGACGTCATTACCAACGTCAGCTTCTAATTCAAACTCTGCACCAAGAATAAATATGTAGAGGACTCTCACCAGGCCTTGCAATGCTGCGCGAAGACTTCGAGATCAGAACGAATGGGGGACATCAGCGCGTTGTGCTGCTGCGACTGCGACGGCGTGATAGAGCGCCTGCCCGCGGCTTCACGGGGGGAGAACATCGGTGGGCTTATGCTTCTTGCCGAGGCTTCCACGTCTTGACCGCCCCCAGGAGATGTAGATCTCCGGCCAGAGTCGGCCAAATCAGTGAGCAGGTCGAGTGAGCGGCCCTGCGAAGCTGATCGCGTGCGTATATTGAGCGTTGGGGTCGTCTGCCCTGATCTGGACGGAGCGTATGGTTGCTGAGGCTGCGACCGAGTCCCATAATTATGGAGGACAGGTGAACGGCCCCGGACGACACCTGAAGGTGAGGAGGAGGATAAGGCGAGCTGGAGATCCCTGGGTGACGTCGCGCCAGCGCCGGAACTGGCCAGAGAACGATTGCTCTGTAGTCGCAATGGGGGAGGAGCAGGCCTTGCTCGGGCACCCTGGTTATGAAGAGCATTTGTTGACGCGCTCGACGCTGACATAGTACCGTCGTTGTTTATGGCAGTCCAAATTGATACGCCGTAGGTCTTCGAGACGTTCCGTCGACGAGTACTTTGCGGCTTGACAGCGAATGCACAAGAGGATAGCGTTGGAAAGAAAGGCGAGTTTAGCGCTGAGCCACAATTCAGGCAACGACCGTAACGCAGAGTCTGGCCATTTCACAGCTTATTCGGTAAGGGTGGTCCGGGTGCACGGCGACGGGAACTACTCGCAGATCACCCCAAAAACATTGGCACGAGACCAAGTTTATATTCATTCCGAGAATTCTATGGTAACACGATGTACTTTTGGAGATTTTCGGGGATGGCGTTCAGAAGGCCCTTGCTCTCGAGCCACTTCTTGGAGAAGAGTCGCGTCTGGTAGCGGTACGCGCCGTCACAGATGATGGTGACAATGGTTTTGCCTACAGGAGCCAGCTCCTAATTAGCGCTGATCGTTACAACGCCCCTCTAGAGCCCTGCTCACCAGGACCAAGTTTGACAGCCAAGTCTCTGGCTGCCACAACATTCAATGCCGAACTCGCTCCCATGTAAAGACCCTCCTCGTCCAACATCCTGTAAACCATCTTAATGGACTCCTCGTCCTTGATACTCAATGCGCCTGTGAGTGTTTTAACTTCCGGTTTCAAGTTATTGGTGATACGGCCTTGGCCGATACCTGTGCGGAACCAGCGCCGTTCAGCTTCAATCGTCCAGCAAACTCAAATGTCAAGAGCGCACCTTCAGTGATGGAACTTCCGGTTCTCTCCATCAACTCCCCTCCAGTCTTCACGTAGCTGTACAAGACACTGCCAGGAGGATCTGCGAGCCAAATCTGTACACCCTTGTTCTTCTCTCTCAAGTACCTACTTACTCCACTCAAGGTGCCTCCAGTTCCAGTACTACAGATGAAGGCATCAATCTTCCCTGATGTCTGCTCCCAGATCTCTGGCCCGGTGGTGACGTAGTGGGCGTATGCGTTAGCTTGGTTGTCGAATTGATCAGTCCATACGGCGTTCGGGAGAGACTCGGCGTAACGCTTGGCTTGATGATTGTAGTTGTCCGCGTTCTCGAACGCAACGGCTGGGACAGGCCGGACGTCAGCGCCGAGCATCCGGAGAAGGTCGATTTTTTCTTGACTCTAAGACCTCCTGTACATGAGCAACGTTCTCGTGGTTCGCTACGGGCCTGGCAACCTACCTGCGTATTAGGCATATATATCACGCATCTACATACAAGCAAGGACTCCATTGGGAAAGTCCAAAACGGTGTAATCAACAAAGTAACTCACTTGTAGCCCTTTGACCGACACACGTGCGCCAACCCAATACCGGTGTTCCCTGCTGTTCCTTCCACCACAGTGCCTCCAGGCTTCAAGCTTCATGAAGAGGGTCGGTCGGTCGCGTGAGTGGTATGACGCAAAACCTGACCCTGATTGCGTGATCGCCGTTCTGGTGCTCACCTACCTTTCTCTTCAGCGTCCTTCACGACATACAGCGCAGCGCGATCCTTTACGCTTCCCCCTGGGTTCTGAAACTCGGCTTTCCCAAGGATGTCGCATCCCGTCTCTTCAGACAACTTGCTAAGCCGGATCTATACGATGAACACCTGATGAGATCCCTTCACAGAGGCAGATTGAAGCGTGGAATGTGCTCACCAGTGGGGTGTTTCCAATGGCGCCTACGAATCCATTCACTGGAGCCGCAGTCGCAAACCCTCTCAGTGGTCTGACAGTTGTCCTCAAGTTTCGTAGCATTTGTAGGTTGCGAGAGAGATGGAAGATGAGAAGAGGATCTGAGCGGACAACACGGCCATAACTCAGGGTCCAGTTGAAATGCAAAGCAACGTTCCTCTCTTTCGCTCCTACCCCGAAAGCAAACTGCTTTGCCGCACCATACCCATCCGCTCATTTACGATAAGCCTGCTATTGAGGAACGAGAATAGCTCGATCTAGGCCTTCGCGACTTCTTCCAACCCACTAAACCTTACTGGCAACAGAGGGGCAATTCTCGAAACGACTTTTGAACCTCCTCACGTCTCTTTTTTAACCTCGACACACGACACAAATATGGGAGCGAATCTATCGAAAGCTTTGGGTAAGCAAGATATTGATCCTTGAGCCTCGGAGATGTTCGCGAGCTGATTGGCACTCCGATCCGTTGATAGGGAAGATATTCGGTAATAAGGAGATGCGCCTGCTGATGCTTGGACTGGACGCAGCGGGAAAGACCAGTATATTATTCGAACCCCAATGTGACTCTCGATATCTGGCGCTGACTCTCCCTATTAGCTATCCTGTACAAACTCAAACTCAACCAATCCGTCACTACCATTCCGACAGGTGCCGTTCAGCAGTAACCACTCACCTCGTGTTTTTAAAACTCATTCTCTGCGCCAACCCTCAAACTCTTTCAATAGTCGGATTCAACGTGGAGACAGTCACCTATAAAAACGTCAAATTCAACGTTTGGGATGTTGGAGGGCAAGATAAGATTCGACCATTGTGGAGGCACTACTACACGGGCACCCAGGGTCTCGTCTTCGTCGTCGACTCGACTGACGTGGACAGGATAGATGAAGCAAAGCAAGAGCTACATCGGATCTTGAGCGACCGAGAAATGAAGGATTGCCTGCTGTTGGTGTTTGCCAATAAACAAGATCTGCCATCAGGTGAGGTTTCGCTACCCCATAGTCCTGACAGTAATGTATGATACTGACATCAAGCCTTCCTTTCCTGCTTCAATTAGCAATGTCGCCGGCCGAGATTACGGAGAAGCTGGGTTTGCACCGGATGAGAGACCGATCGTGGTATGTTCACCCAAGGTACGTTGCTTCTGTTGTTATTACGACAGACGGACGCCCTGATGCAACCTCCGCAGTTGTGCCACAACTGGAGAGGGCTTGTTTGAAGGCCTACAATGGCTCTCTCAGAACGTGAAAAAGCGACAGCAGTGACCGGTGTCATTGTCGCTTTTGTGCTCTCTTTCCTTGGACATCTCTACAATGCGGGTCACTCGTCTCATCAGCGATTGCTATCCACCTCCCTTACATCATCTCGCCCGCGTGCACACCGAGAGGTATCCGCTTCACAGCTGTGTCTCTTGGCCGCTGTCTTTTTATTAGCCATACGCGTCAAGCTGGGTTCATGCACGCATCACTTCGCTCCTGTAACATGTCTATTATTTATCTAATTAGATACATCAATGCTGTTCATCCTGACTCGACGAGCTCGTAAACTTTATTAGAGTGACCTTGAAAGGACGGGCATCACGTACAATCTTGTACGTACGCACCTAGAAACGGATCACGTCGCGCACCATTCAATAACGCTTGATGATACCAATGACCTTTGAAAACATCGTTGCTCTCTTGGGCAAAGACCATCGCCATGTTCATCAGGTATTTGAGCAAATAGGAAGCCCAATGATGGCCAGAGCTCTTCGCGCACTTGCCTGGTGATTTAGATTCCGGCCATACCACGCACCCTTGAACGATCAACCTCGAACCCCTGGGCGCCTTGGCTTTCAAACCGTCGTACCGTACCACACCACACAGGCCGCTCCTTCCACTTTGTCTGCAAGCGACAATAGACGATCAACTCCGACGTGCTGAAACTTCTTTGATATCCTATCAAACCTCAACCTCCATCCAAAAGGGGCTCCCTAAAAATCTTACCCTCTCGAACAGAGCTCTAGCACATCATGGGAGCGAGTCTATCGAAGGCATTGGGTGGGTTGCATACTGAGACCTTTTGATTATTCATCGCTGACCGTATACTATCTTTGAAGCCAAAATATTTGGCAATCAGGAGATGCGGTTGTTGATGCTTGGACTGGATGCGGCGGGCAAGACCAGTGCGGATTTTTGCTCATTTTCATCCAGCCTGATGACTCTAACTGACGCGCTTCACCCTCCTACTACTTAGCCATCCTTTATAAACTGAAGCTCAACCAATCCGTAACGACGATTCCGACAGGTAACGTGGCTTTACCTCCTGGCACCATCGAACGAACTATATCCTTACGCCGTGTTTCTCGCCGTGTTCACCCTATGTAGTCGGCTTCAACGTTGAGACCGTGACCTACAAAAACGTCAAGTTCAGTGTCTGGGACGTTGGCGGACAGGATAAAATCCGGCCTTTATGGCGGCACTATTACAAAGGCACCCAAGCCCTCGTATTCGTAGTCGACTCGACAGACCGAGAACGGATAGACGAGGCCAAGCAGGAGCTATATCGGATCCTGAGTGACCAGGAGATGAAGGATTGTTTGCTCATGGTCTTCGCAAATAAACAGGATCTTCCAGCAGGTGAGGCAGGGGACCTTCCCGAATGTTTTGCTGTGTGGAGGTGAACTTTGTGAGCTAATGCGAAACTCATGTGCTATCAATCTCGTTAGCCATGTCGCCGGCGGAAGTGACCGAGAAAATGGGCTTGCACAAAATGAGGGACCGGTCTTGGTATGTTCACCCAAGGTAAGAGATCCAATGCACTCGTAACAGAAACCGGCATGCTGACAAGTATCCTTAGCTGCGCTACGACAGGAGAAGGTCTATTCGAAGGCCTGCAATGGCTCTCACAGAACGTGAAGAAGGCGCAATGATCCAGTCACCGTCTCCTTAGACTGGTATCTCTCGGGTTCACTCTAGTTTTCACTCCTTCGATTCTGGGCCACACATGCACCTTGTATCATCGTACTCCAGGCCCCACACGCCGCATCCACCTCGCTCGCATCACCCTCTTGCCTGGTTAGGCTGCGGTCCAGTCGTTGTACCGTGATAATACTTGTACATACCTATTTTAGTTAGCGACTCACTGGCCTCATATTTTTACTTTGCATATATGGTATTAGGTGGCTGCTTGTATAATTGGATACACTGGCGTTCCCGCATCATCCACCTTCGACCTACCTAGCTATAAAACTACAACCGATGGGCATCTCATAGGGTGACACTGGCGTCCTCCCGTTCGCCATCATGATGTTCGGGGTCGTCGTGCTGAACGTCAGGTAAGGCAGTGATGAAAAGGCCGAAAACTATGTTCGAGCAACAAGACACATAGTCATCGTACCTCGAATGGAATAACGTCCACCGTGTCCAGATCCTTCAAGCAGCTCTCGATGATATCAACAGCCTTGTCAAGATCAGCCTCGGTGATCACCAACGGAGGCGCGAATCGAATGCTAGGCAGGATACGCAGGCACGATGAACATCACACGTGATCCGGCGAAGGGGTATGAATGAAGCTCACATGTTGATATGCGTCGGCTTGGCCAGCAAGCCCCGGCTCTTCATTAGCAGACAGAGCTGCCATGCCGTTCTGCCCTTGATGCTCTGACTCTCGTCGATCACAACGGCATTCAACAAGCCGCGGCCGCGTACGCAGGTCACCAATGGGGACCTAATCGCTTCGACCCTCGAGCGGAATCGTTCACCAAGAACTTGGGCGCGCTCTGCAAGCTGTTCGTCAACGAGGACGTGGAGAGCGGCGATGGCTACAGCGCATCCGAGCGGATTGCCGCCATAGGTGCTGCCGTGCTCGCCGGGTTTGATGCATTCCATGACATTTCGGTCAGCGAGCATGCAAGAGACAGGGTATACTAGCGAAACCGTGGTAGCTTTAATTGCAATAGTTTGCGGGACTCGGTTCGTTGATTTGCTAACCTCCACCAGAAAGGGCTTTGCCGAGGAGAACTATGTCTGGGCGGACATTGTCATGTTCACAGCAGAGCATCTTGCCCGTTCGGCATAGACCCTTTTAGGTCATTCCACATCAGTCCCTGATCATGAGCCTTAGGGATACAACTTACTTACAGTCTGCACCTCGTCGCATATTAAGAGCACATTGTGCTTCTTGCATAGCTCGTGGCACTGCGCCAGATAATCCTTATCTGGGACGACGATACTATACGAGAGCTAACTCGTCAGTCATTCAAAGTCAGGTGTCGGTGGCTTGTGTGCTCACCCAGCCTCGCCTTGTATCGGCTCCACAAGGAATGCAGCAACGTTCGGTCCATGGGCTTCCAATGCCATTTTGAGATCATCTACATTGTTGTAGCGTATCAACCTTTCTTGTCCATCACTGGTCCACCGTGGTCCCACATTCTCAAGGAACGGCCCAAAGTCCCTCCGGCTGTCTGGGTCGGTGCTCATACTATACGTAGATTATCCCATGATTTCATTCACGAACACACTCGTTGGTCGTGCGAGACTTTACTAACCTGATGACACCCATCGTTCGCCCGTGAAAGTTCTCCGCCACGCTCAATACTACGGCTTTGCCCTGTGGGACGCCCTTCTTCATATACGCCCACTTCCTCGACATTTTGATGGCCGTCTCAACGGCCTCTGCACCGGTGTTCATGGGTAGTACCATGTCGTACCCGAACATCTCCGTCACAGTCTTGGAAAATGCGCCAAAGACCGAGTTGTAGAAGGCACGCGATGAGAGGGTCAGCTTCTGGGATTGGGTGATCAGGGCCTCGATGATCTTTGGGTGGCAGTGACCCTGATTGACCGCCGAGTACGCGGAGAGCATGTCGATGTATTCACGACCCTCTGGGTCCCAAACTCTAATGCAGATAATGATATGGTAAACAAGATGTCGCGTGCAATTTGTGGGCATGGTAATTACGTGTCAGCTTGTCAACTCACTTTGCTCCTTTGGCCGATTCGAAGACGATTGGGAGAGGATGATAGCTATAAAGAACAGCACGACTTAAGTTGAATGTCTCAAGCATCATCATAAGAAACCGACTTGTGAGCGCCGTGAGTGTGCTCGAGTTGCATCACCTCCTTCGACGACAGATGCACTTCCTGTTTCGCCCTGAATGATACTGGTGTTCCCGCTCCTGACTTAAGGGGAGGGGTAGACATTGAGGACGCTTGGCCATTGTACTGGGTCGTTGGGCCGTCTGGGGCCATGTTTGTGATCTTTGAATTGTGCGATGGAGTGAGTTGGGGAAACAGCCTTGGTCGAAAGCGCAACTGACTCCTTAAAAGGCAAGGCTTTGCTTATCTTATCTCGGATCATCACGTGGCACCCGCGAAAAACCGTCACGCTGCCGCAAGCTCCACCCGCCGACGTTCATTGTACGTTAAAAGCATTTGAGTTGACGCTCTTACGGCACATAGATGGCGCCATTCGAGATTTTGTCAAGCTTATATCGTTCAGCTGGTTCTAGTTTGGATTTCCCGTGACTTCGTGTCCCACATCTGATTTGTCACTTGCTCAAATCGCACGAACATGCCCAGCACTTGCTCTCGCTCGACTCTACCTTTGATCTCTGCTTAACATGTCAGCTGGTGTGGAAGGTCCGCTTGAGCTTCTGATAGGAGCCTTCGCACCAAGTTTTGATTTCGGACAGGGAGCCGTTTTGCACTTCCATCACGACCAGTGCTCTCGAGCTTGTAATTCCACCACACCGAACCCGAAACCCTGACATAAAGCTCCCTCGTTGTCTGGATCTCCTTGAGAAGCAAAAAGGCAAGTAGATTGTTCTCAGGGGTACTCTCCACACCTTGCCAGACTACCTTACGCCACCCACACTTGCACAAAAGGGTTATCTGTTCCGCCATCGCTACATGACACATACCGGTACTACCACTCTGCATCGGCCATGCTTCACCATGGAAGAGATTTCCGATGCAAAAAGCGCTCTTTACACATTGCGACAATTTTAGATGCACCCACACATTGGTACACAGCATTTTCTGGCCCAGGCTTGTTCTTTAAAAGCGGGGATGCTCTTTCATTGTTCACTTCTCCAGGTTTTACTCGGCCCTCTTCACAAATGAGTCGTAAGCGGGGAAGATACAGTTGGTGGATACGACAGGTGAGTCTCTTCGAATGATTTCTCTGTTGGCTGTGAAGCTCTTTTCTCTCTCTCTAGCACTCAACCGTGTCAACGGCTGTGTCCCTCCCATTTATTCACGCACTGCATGCAGGACTTCCGCTTCACCCATTTCCAGCTCTTCTCGCGTCACCATCTTCAGACCTTCCTAAAAGATCAGCACAGGACCTTACGAAGATTCGGCGTGGTTGTTTCGAATCCGCACATATACGATTCACAGAAGCAATACGCCAAAACGCAAGTCAATGACTCAGCCTTAGTCTCCGCAGAGGACCATTCATTTAGCATTGGGGCCCCTGCTCACATGGACTTTCTCCTCACCACTACTATGCTTACACCGGCGGCATATATTATAACATCTGTCTCCTGTTCACTCCCTTCCTCAAATACATTGTGTCACATCGCCGCAGCACACCCTGCCATAAGCTTCGTTTCTCCTGCTTCTCGTCTCGGTGTCCATACATACACCGGCATGGACACTGGCCGCCGTACCAGCTATTCGCCTACCAGGACTAGCGGTTTCCGCGGAGGAGCCACATACACCACAGGAGGCGGTCGGATTAACAGCATTGATCCAATGATCACCCGATAGCCTGGGCAGCCTAGAACTAACATTCGTTACCCTATCGGTGGTACGCTTATAGCGGCCGATTATGTGGCTCGGACGCCAAATCCTCCGGTCATTCAGTCCGAAAAGGTTGCTTCGCGCGTAAGTCTGGGTTCTGCTCTGTGTTCTGTCCCATATCTGGAAGTCATAATGACCCTAGTCTCCGATTACGTTTTCCATTATTAAGTTATAGACTCTGATCGTATGAATGGGCATATTCAACACATCCTATTATCTTGGCCTAGTTCGGTCAGTCATGTCCCGCTTTCTGCGCTTCTCATCCCCATCCTCCATTTCTTGTGATTTTCACTTCGTGTTCAAACCGCACTCTTGATCCGAATATAAGATATAAAAGTTTTCCGAGTTTATGCAGTTATGTGACCGTCGCAGTCATCTGTTGTAATGGTCAGTATTGACGAGAGGTATTACCGTAGTGTTGGGTTTACCGTCCCTTGCCCACTTTCAAACCATCAACGTTCTCCCCATCAATCGCGCCCAGTCCTCCCTCAGGTCCGATATCGATCAAACTCATGCCACTAGTACTCTATTCTGCGGCTCGAGGGTGGACATGACGTCGGGTGTATGTACACGGAGCTGCGATGAAAAGGGTTCACTTGCATGCGAAGATTTCAAAGGATACACCTACCACGCGCTCTTGTGATGGCACCGCCCTGTCAGAGGCTTCCGCCAGGGTCGCATCTCAGAGGTTTTTGGGTTGACCGAAGGTCTAAATTGAACTCTCCGTCCACCGGATGTTTGGGAAAAATCGGTTGATGTTATGGACATCCCAACTGCATCAGGTCAAATTCCCGTCCGGCACGAACACACCACCATGCCGCCATGGTTGTATACGTCGATAACTTCTGTTCGCACGATAAATGAAATACTGGCATTAGCTACTTTCAGCTTTGCCCTCAAACTGCTTATGGTCGATCTAACTGACTTCGTCGGCGCAATCAAACGCTACAGATACGGGGCGGCACGATACCCGCCTCCGGGCCCGTAAGATTGCTTTCACATGCTTGCTGTTACTGGATTGGGCTTGCCGTCGGCTCTCACTGACTGAAGTTCGGGCAGTGCGTGCGTTTGACCCGGTTGGCCCCTGGCATCACCCTCTCGTGCTTAATTCACGGACAGAATTTAAGGAGGCTGCCCGCGATGACTGCGGCAGATCTAGCGGTACAGATCGTGCCTCCAAATCTTTGGCACTGAAACAGGGCCAGACTGGCTTCTCCCTTTTCTACGCGCCGCCCTCCGTCCACACGAACTATCTCTGCATCTAACCGGGTTCTCCATCCACGTTAGTCCGCGGGATTTCTGCTGAATCCCCTAATGGTTTGTCTCTGCCAGTATAAAAGTCTTCGCTTGACACTCCAACGACTTCTGCACGACATCCCCTTCACCAACCACTCCCAACGTCCCAACAAATCAAATCCAACGACATCGATGTGCTCTAGTAAGCGACTAGCCGATAGTCCGCCTCCTGGCGAACCTTCCGCGAAGAGACAGAAGGTCTCAGACGGAAACATCCTTCGCAGCATCACACCAGAGATTCCATCATCTAGCCATGTGGACCAGCCGCTGGGAGAAGAGTCAAGCCACATCGTGCCTGTGAGTAAGAGTTCTCGTTGCGGTTGTGGTTTGTAGTGTCCAGGGCGGTACTCGCACCACATTGTATACGCTGCTGACGCTATAAATGAACAGGGAGATCCGAGTATCGACGGAGAACCCATAGAACCGGTCGAGGAGGATGCTTCGCAGGCCGTCGACACTGATCTCGATGGAATACCCATAGAACCGGTCGATCTTGAGGAGGAACCGCTAGAAGTCCTCACGCTTGGCAGCTCGAGGCGGGCGGCGTCGTTGTATCCTCCATGAGTATGTGAATCATAAAGCACTCTCGCTTCATCTTATACTCATCCCTATCGATATATCACCCATATAGCAACGATATCCCCGCCTTCGACTTGCAGCTAGGCAATAGTGTCGGGTTGGCGACCACGGTGTATGACGGCACCCATTGTCCTTTATCCCGTCGATCGTCACTCCAACCAGTGATGCCCCCTCATCCTGCACCATGAAATGACTCTGTCCTATTATTTTCTTTATACGCTGTATTTTTAGGCCTAAAGATATGATTTCTGGAATCCATTATGCTTGTCACTGGGGAAGAGTTATTTGGTTGCCGTTCTCACGACATGAACCAACCACCATGGCAGTGTGTAAAGCGACCCTCAACTTGATCCTCGTCGCCGCTCGCGTCCTCCAGTCTTGTTGTGAACACCGGACACAGTAGGACGAAGCAACCCAAAGGATTCGGAGCTACTCAAACCCAGCGTCGTCAATGACATCATGTGTGGCTTATTCCTAACTTCAGACCAACTTCCACGGGCATTCGTGTTTGCGACGACCTCGCCGTTGCAACAGCACGCGACACGAAAAGCGCTGCTTAGCACCTTTGTGTTCTTTTGGGACAAAGAGTCAGCGCAGGCTGTGCGCATTACTCGTCGTTTGATTTACCAATGCGTCCAGAGCTTTCGGCCTGTACACTGGTGTTACCTTATCCGCACCTTATCATACGTTATCTTAGTCGCCATACTACTGGGAATCTGCCCTCACTTGCAGTAGTTGGAGGGGGGGCTGAGTAAAGCTTGGTCGCTCCACTGGTCTGTGCTTGGTGTCTCCGCCAGCTCGAACACCCCTGCCATGGCGGATCATTGAGCTGGCTATGCTGGATCATCGGTTGGGTACTCCATTCTTCTTGTACGCTTTTAGCGCTGCTTTCCCCCCTTTACTGGCATCATACCACCTTTCTAGAAGATTCTACTTCTCTGTTGGGCTTTCCAATCACTAGCCTTGTCTCATGCTGTGGAAACTAGCTTATCGCCCTCATCCCTGACCGACCTCTCCCCACAAAGCTATGCCTAAAGAGGCTGCGTCAGTGCGTCAAATTACGTGTTGGTATGTGCCGACAGATGATGGAATAACACTGCATACCACGAGATTCACTGTGGCATTTGTTCCAGCTTAAACTGCGAGAAGAATTTTTTAGATACCTCGTTACACTTAGCAAATGCATTTTCTTGCATTTCTAGCGCCGTGATCTCCCCTTCCCCTCCTCCCCCTTCCTTCACTTATGTCTACATGAGCGACGGCGCCCATATCTACTCTGCTTGTGTAAGTACCACTTCTTCTCTTTCGACTGCCTTCTAGAAATTTTTATCTTGTTTCTT
>WSTV01000653.1:4932-15782 GCA_019632285.1 Tulasnella sp. 332
ATCTAAAGTGCTGGATCCAATTCTTCTCGTGGGTCGGTTGGTTCCCCGCTGCATTCTTCGCAACCACCTGGATCGGAGAGCTCTATCGCAAGGACCACCCTGCGCCTGCCACCACGATCTCGCGCCGCGATGACGACATGGACGGTGAAGCGACCCGATATGGCTCGCTCGCCCTCTTCTGGAGCTGCATCGTCTGTCTCACCGTCCTCATGGCCCTACCTCGCCTGGTCGCGCCGCGGCGGAATGGTTATGGGCAGGAGCCTCAAGGCGGTATATTCACGTGGATCCGAGACTCCATGACGCGACGACCGGACATGTTGACGGTATTTGCCGCAGCCCACTTTTGGTTCGGGTTGTTATTCTTGGTCACATGGTTAGTTCGATACCTGCCGTCTATTGATATTTTGGGAGAAAGTCTCATTTAGGTTTCTTTGAACATTGGGATCTGTTCCATTCTCTGCGTACTTGTTCATCACACAGGTTTTTCAGCAGCGCACTCATAGTGCTCTGCATCTATGTCGCGTTGGGGCCTTGTCTTGCTGCAAGGGATTGGGTTTCCGGCGCTCTGGTATGTTTTAAAAAAAAACATCATTTTGCACTTGCATAGCATACCTTTACTCACGCTTCTGTGCTTACCTTACCTGTCGCACTTACCTGATCATTCATCGCTCTTCTGGATTCTGTATCCTCCACTACAGCTCGGTGAGATGATCAAAGACGGCAATTTGACAGGTCAATATGAGGAATACCGGGCCCTTCCTGAGCAACCGGGGCTGGCTGTCAGCAGCGTGATGCATCCTTCTCTTCCTGACGAGGCTGATGAAGATGAGACGTATGTTCTGAAGACTGTAAAAAGGCCCCACGAGGAGAAGGGATGACTGGACTTGTACAGTTGTTAATGATTTTCTTCATTTATATGTAGGTTGGCTGAGACGGCGGGCTTTCTACCCTTCACTGCCGTGCCCGGTTCAAAAGAAGAAGAATTCAATGGCGCAGTCGAACAGAGTGCGGGCACCATCGTGGTATGTCTAAGAGCGAGACAAGAAAATCGCATCAAGACCAGCGCTACTCCGCTCTACGCTTATGACATCTTGCTGACCATGTTCGTTGTTGGACATCACAATTAGGGGATTATGAACACCTTTGTCTGCTTACCCCAGTTCGTTATGATCGCCTTATCGTCGATCCTCTTTGCGATTCTGGAGCCGGGACGATCTGTCGTTGGCGGTGGGGCCGCCACAGATACAGGTTCAGCTGATGGACCCATCGAGCAACACATCGATGTGGTGGGATTGGTCTTCAGGTATTCACGTTGACATCAGGTCCAGTAAAAAACCTGCTGATCAGTCGTTTTCTACACGAATAGGATCGGTGGGCTGTCTGCTTTCGTGGCTTGCTATTTGACGATACAACTCGCAAGGGGGCGATGATGGAATTGGTTCGTGAGAGCGCTGCGCATCAACCGATTCTCCGATTCTGCAAGACGGACTTGCTGGGACTCGTGGACTGGGCTGTGTATGCTTTCGTTTACGTTTGTAAATTGACTCGCTCGCTTCTGGTTGCATCATTCCCCGTCCTCCGTTGTAGAATTCACTATTATTAGAGTGGTCGATTAGCAAGAGATGGCCCGAGAGGCATGCCAGATAAACTAGATATTTGGCGTGAGCTGGTTGACTCCTAAAGTGGGGAACGACAGCCATCACGTAAGCCCATCCACCATCACCCAAATTCCACAGTTCCCTGTTTACGCTGTGGTGGCGGAACAGGCACAATCGATGTTGACATGTACACCCGTTTTAGCCGCCGGTCCCTTGCGAGAGGGGATGCCGCCTTGGCGTTATTGAAAAGGGCTCGTCTACCTGTCCTTTCTTGGCTAGTTTTGTATTATGCACATGATCTTATTATAGAATCACAAGGCTTGCGGAGGCTGTGTGAGGTTATAATTGCCGGAGTACTAATGCGCCAGTGCACGAGAAGCATGAACCGGCGAACGGCGACCAGAAAAGCATGGAAATGGCTTGGAAAATTGCAGGGAGGCGTTGCTGGCTATTGTAAACGAAGACAGAAAGGGGGGCATCCTCTAAGTGATCCAAAGCTTTTGGATGCGTGTCTCAAAGCCCTCTTGAATTCCAATTGATTGGCCTAGGTAACAGTTTCGGTGTTCAAAAAAAAACATAGACACAACCAGCACGTCTTAGAACATTAAAAAGAAATGGGGTGCAACCATTAGTATTCTTGTTAAGATCTTCGACCTCAATGCCGAAAACTCCGAGTGGCAACAACTCCAAACTCCCCAACAACCCTACAGTCCTGCACACCGGAGTTCCTGGCCCCCTCAGAATGAGGCATTTCGGCTTGAACACAAGGTGGACCTATCGCCTTTGCCAAGGCGGCTCAGCTGTGTAAAGGTCTCCCCAAATCGGTCATCACATTCCAAAACCAGGTTTCGGGCCCCAATCCTCCTCGCATTGAACTGCCTCAACCTGGAGATGAATTGTTCCTCGGACAGCCTTCTCACAGCCTTCCTACTTTCAGCCCTCAGCGGGCCTCGACTTGCTGCTACATGTCCCGCTGACCTCATGCTCGACCTATTCTCCTGAAATCACAGTCCTTGGCAGCGCAGCCATGTCCATACGCAACCCAAGCCACTCTCTCCATCTCGTAGATGACGCAAGGTCTTGGCTAGGTCTTGGCTAGGTCACAAGGGACGATTGACATGCGGGCATATTTGAAGTTTTGGCCGAACCCATTGGCCATGCCGCCAAGGGACGTCAATCACAATGGCAGGCGTCTCCAAGGCAGGCATATCCGTCTTGGCAGCTGTACACGCCTAGCTTGGCAGGGATTGCACCTCTATAAGCCATCGAAGTTCGCAACCTCTCTTCTCCCATCGCATCCCCCCTTCTTCCTTTAAGACTCGCAAAGATGTGGGCGCGTATCCTCGTCGTTGCCTCCCTAGTCCTCAGTGTCATTTCCGCGAGCCTGCCGATACTGCAGTCGCCCGGTGTGAGGCGCTCCATCGCGTCTGGGACATTCGGCGCCAGCCTTCGCATCGTGGAGAACTCAGGCGTTTGCGAAACTACCCCCGGCGTCCACACCGTTTCTGGCTACATCGACATCAATAACAATGAAAACTACGTGAGCCGTCTCAAACCTACCCTGTTATGAGTCCCCATGTTGACACGACGGATATTCTCTTTGACAGTTTTTCTGGTTCTTCTCCTCCCGTCAGACTAAGAAGGCTTCGAAGGCGCCTTTGGTCTTGTGGTTTAACGGAGGTGAGGTTACATATTTCCTTAAGCCTTGGCTAGAGTTCCACAGCTTGAACTTTGTACCTCCAACTTAGGACCGGGATGTAGCTCCATGATTGGCTTGTTTCAAGGTATACATGACTCCTTACATCTCCCTTGCCCTTCGCTCTTACTGACCATGTTATCACTACAACAGAGAACGGTCCTTGTAGGGTCAATCCGGATAAGACCACCACGTCGATCAACCACAACAGCTGGAACGCGGTTGCGAACGGTTCGCTGAAACTGTTTCTTTATGAATAATAACGCGTCAGGTGCTCAATACTTTCCTCCTCCTCAGTCTTGTATATCGACCAACCCATCGGCGCTGGCTTCTCCCATGGAACTCAGAATGCCGACAGCTCCAAGAGCGCGGCAAGAAAGATCTGGGTGATGCTTCAGACCTTCTTTGAGACTTATCCCCAATACGAGGGCCGAGAGTGAGCCGTAACGTTCTAACTAGATCACCCTACTTCTTGCATGGCCTAATCCCGAACCTCTACACAGGTTGATCCTCGCAACAGAGAGCTACGGAGGCCACTATGGTCCCGAATTTGTCACGTACTTTGATGCTCAGAACAAGCAAATCAGGCTCGGTAGGCTCAAAGGAGAGGTCATCACCGTCAGCGCGCTCATGCTCAACAAGTACGTTATGTTCTTGGGCAACCTGCTTAGCCCCTTTACTTACGCATCATTCATGAATTGCAGTGGTTGGATTGATCCCCTCACTCAGTACGCCAGCTACCCCCGCTTTGCAGCCCACCCCCCAGGCTACACCCCCTTCATCTCCGACGCAGTCTTCCACCAAGCTACGAAATCCATGCGAGAGAAAGATGGATGCGGCGACAAGGTGAAAGCGTGCAATGCTGCTGGCGGCTCAAACAACGCTTGCCATGATGCATTCCAGTTCTGTGTAAGCTTGTGATCCCCACCCTCTTCCACTTCGGCGTCCTACAAAAACTCACGCCGCCTTTGTCAATCTCTCACTCGCACCTTATTAAAAAGAGTAATTTCGTGTACGGCCCCTCTCTAGGCAACCGGGATCCCTATGACATCAGATCCGCATTTCCCGACCCGCTCCCACCGTCGGAGTACAATTCCTACCTCCAGCAGCCGAGCGTTCAGAAAGCTATTGGTGCTGAAGTGAAGTACGCGGAATGCAGTGGCCCCGTATTTGACAATTTCGTGGTGGAGGGGGATGTAAGCTTGATTCCCTCGCCCTATTCTTCTTTTCTTCACTTACTAACCGCTCTGCCCAACCTATACGGCTTTTTTCATCTCCTTCCCCTTTCTCGAAACAAGTTCACGAGAACGCAACTGCCGCATCTGGGAGCTCTGGCGAACACGAAGCTTAAGATTCTTATCTGGGTACGTGAAGACAAAAATGTCATCACTCCCGAATCGCTCTGACGGTGGGATTCTTCATGCGATGCTTAGTATGGCGATGCCGATTACATGTATGTCGAGACCGCACCACTTGTCACGCCCACGTTGTTATCTCGCTGACGTTTTTGTGTGATGTAGCGCTAACTGGGTCGGCGGCCTTGCACTCACTCGCGAGATGGAATGGTACGGTAAGCATAAGTTCGGAAAAACACCGTTCAAGGGTGTCTGGATCAGCGGTATTGGACACGTGGGCGAAGTCATAAACGTGGACAACTTTAGCTTCCTGTGAGTTTTATCTAGAAAGTCCAACGACCATGGTGAATAATCGGTTGCATTTCTGGATTTTTAGGCGCGTCTTCAAGGCTGGACATGAAGTGGTACGTGAAGCGTCTTTCAATCACCTTAATGCTGGCGTGGCGACTGACTGTTTCTATGGTGAATGCTCTCCGCTAATCGGTAGCCATTCTATCAACCCGAGGCGTCGCTCGAGTTCCTGAAGCAAGTGATCGCGAAGGAACAGATTCATTCTGTTTGAGGAGGAAAGCTGCCTGACGACGGAGGATGATGATGAACATTGATGACGGACCTTTATGGCATTTTCTACGACTTCGAACATACGCTTCACCTGTCTTCTTGTGCATCATATGAAAGGACATTCCATTGAATATATAGGCATCTGCTGGAGTACACATGCATTGAGAGGATGGGGTACCACTAATTCGGGTTTCGAAAGTTGCATTGGGTCATTGGTAATTGGACCGAGTCTTGATCCCTACAAATGGTTTGCACCGGCACTTGGCATGCGAACAACGAATGAAGGAACGGTGTAGAAAAGCTTAATAACAGCACGTCCCTAATGCCGCACCAGACCCACATCGAATTGCCAACGCTCAAGATGCCAAAGTAAATCTTGGATCAAATAGGCCCGTATGCATCCAACACGCGAAATCATAATTCATCCTGCGGTTACAGTAAGAAATCCGAAGCCCTGATCGCTGTAGGTTGTGAAAGTTGTGGCATCAGCAAAAGTGCAACAAGTCTAATGGACGGTGCTCGAGTCTAACAGCCCTATTTAGGTTCAATGACTCTTACGAACATCTTGTCATATCTGCCTGGGCCACTATGAGCCTTGCAGATGTCTGAACACAATCACATTAGCCTAATTGTAACCTGAAGATCTTCTACAAGACTTATTGTGCTCTCATGATAGCACGGGAGTCTAATGCTCCATAGAGCTGTCTGAATACTTCGTCCTCTACAGATGGATGGTACAAAATATGTACAAAGAGACTGTATCATGATATCCATGGTATGATGCATTTATAGACAGAGCTCCTCTTGAAATGGAGAGCATCTTTGATGCTATGGGTCAGATGAGATCAATGTATACGGATGGTGATCCTCTTATGATGCATCATACTATAGGTATCATGATACAGTCTATTTGTACATGTCTCGTATCATCCATCTCCAGAGCGGTATTAAGTCCAATCAGTAGAATATATATCCCCCCAAGAGGATGAGAGGACACATATTACTAACACCATTTCGGGATGCATGTCCTGCCAACTGCCTCGGCTCTGGATGACCTCTGGTCAGACTGCTATGGAGCCCAGACTTCATGGTCCTTGGCTATCTGCCACCCAGGCGGATCGTAAAAAGATCTAGAGGGTACGTGGTTGAATGCACGAGCTTTCAGAGGCAATAGAATGCTAAACATATTGCAAAAAAAAAAACGAAACAGTCAAGTCATTTGTGATGGTCAAATAAACATATCAATCGATCAACCATTCGGTCCAACTTCCTCAACGCCTCCGCCCACTTCCCTCCTCACTGCTTCGAACGTGCCCTACGACCCCCTTCTCTCATATCCTCCACCGCATACACACTCAAATTTCCAAACTCAGAAACATCGTCATCTAGGACGAAGCAACTATGGGGCTCTTTCAACTAGGTCCCACGCACCATCTCGTTGTTCACAATGCTCTCGCACGCATCGATCAGTAAATCCCCGTCCCTACCAAGTCTCTCAAGCCGCAGGAGTCGTCGAACATCGATACGGTGCGGGCCGGGATCAACACTGGGATTCTGCGTTTAATGGATATAGTTGAACGACTCTGTGTAGTACGTTGCATCAAATTCGCTTGAGTACTTATATTCTATCTAATTAAACTGTTATTCCACGTAAGCAACCATTCTTGATGACAGCGTACTATCAGGGGACTAGGAAATCAGACGGTCGAGTGGAATGACAGTAAGGCTCTGCGATCCAAAAATCTTCGTGGCGATTTTGATGTATTGATTTGTTCTATGATATTAGTGATTTGGAGCTTGCCGCATTCCTGATGGTCTTAGTGGCATATTCTCGATACTAATGTGGTCAGCGATCCTTCGTCTCCTCACATTGGAGTCCGTGGGTGACCCGTCAATCGACCCCAGCTCAATCCGCGACTGGATGATGATGCCGTATAGGGCAATACCATCAACATCCCGAGGGGAACAGGCTTGGTGCTTGGAGTCGGATAGTAGATGCAGATAGGTACCTGCAACATTTTTTAGGCTCTGTATCTAAATAGGAATAGGAAGAATGGAATGCATTTATTCTATTATTACTCATGCACCATCATGATAGTATTGGTCACTTGATGATCCTAATATAGCGTGATTTGAGCTAATCCGGCATGAACAGGACCGTTGACTGAATATTCTGACAGTATTTGATGATATTTCGGGCTGGTTTTTTCTTTTGTTCTTTGTTCTTTGTTCTTTGTCTGCCTGATTGGATCTAACGGACCGTATGCATGGATCTGAAGGATCCGGTCAGGTCAACCCAACCCGATCCGGTTTTCGCACTTTTGCTGGTGGGGTGGCGCCGTTAAGTCCGAGAGGTCCCAGGACAGTCATCACTTAAACCCATCCACCACCGCCTGGATTCCACAGTTTTCTCATTTTCCATTACCATGATGACAGAAGACCTCCCCATGTTTGATGCTTACACCGCGGATGACGCAGAGATGGCTGATGATGGCGAGTATGACTACGAAATGCAGGAAGAGCCTGCGCCATCGGGAAATGGAACAGCTCCATTACAAGAATACGACATGGCTCGAGAGGATCAAGCGGACTACGAGGACGTCATAGTTGCAGAGCCGATTGTAGTTACGCCAATCGTGGATGTTCCTATCATCCAGGAGGCGCAAACCGTCACACTGGTGGAGGAGAATACACAATTGCCACAACCCGAGATTCTAGAAATCACGCCAACTATCGTTCAGTCGGAAGAGCCAAACCCGTCGGCGGACGCATCATTTGATGTCATTCCGATCACCGCTCCCGAACCAGTCATCTTGCCACCTCTAGAATCGGCTCCTCAAATCCCCATGTCGACGCAGACCGATTTGTCCGCAACAACCGACCCCTCCCCTATGATCAAGTTGCTGGACCTACCAGAAGATACGACTGTCACCATACCTCCGACCGAGAGCCTCAATACTACCATCCCCAGTCCTCCTGTCGAAACTCACGTGGCTGTGCAGCACGACGTTCCCTCGCAAAGCGAGCCAACCACGCTTCCGGCAGAGTCGCAGGAAGCCACTCCTACATTGGCCGTCCCTCCTATCGCACTCTATTTCGAAGATAAGGTATTTTCGCTCTTTCATGACAACGAGAGTGGCTCCTCCGTACTTCTTGCTGGCCGCGAAGACCTGTACACTTCCCCGTTGGCCCAACTTTTGCGCGAGATCAAGGTTCAGGAACACGTTCTGTTCCCTGGAATTGAAGACTGTGTGCTGGGATTGGAGTACCAGGAGCTTGACCTGTGCATTGATCAGGTTTGATAGTCCATTTCAGTTCTTGAGATGATGCACTGCTAATGCAATTTCAAAACTGTTGCAGAACTGCAGATACGCTGAATTGTATACCCTGGGGGATCTAAGCAACGCCTTACTCGCCTGTAACCACACGTCCATTGAGTTCAACATCTTTCAAATCACCGACTTTGAGCAATCTCTGCTGGAGCGGGCCAAAGGTAAGCACGATATCGTTAAAACACATTGCGGATCCATTCCTTAAGCTTACTTTTCATTCGTTTCAGGGAACCTTCCCGCACCTGTCGTCATTGGTCAAACTGGTGAGACTGCACACGACGAAGGTCAAATAAATTTTGCAGTCGCCACTATAGGCACACCGACGCAAGAACAAGCAACTAATGTAGGCACAGGGTCCCATGCGTTTGGCCATACTGAAGGGGCAACCGCTGCGGAGGAGCCAGATACTAAAGAAGGCGGACATGAAGTCCATGACGATACCGCTGCAGTGGCAGTCCAGGCGCCAGATGCCATTGTGATACCTGAAGCTCATCGAGCCGAAGAAGGAACGGAGACGACAGGCGAGGATCCCTCGGCTACAGAGCAACAATTAGAGCAACTCGAAGAGACCGCAGAGCATGACGAACTTCATCATGAAGCTGAGCCAGCCAAAGATACCGAAGAACCCCAGCACGCCGAGCCGCCATCCCATCAAGCTCAGACCCTTCCTCCGACTGAAGTCGTAACAGACGATCTTCGCGAGCCCTCAGACGATGTCGCAGAGATTTCCAGCATCTCGAGTGCTACATTGGAGTCTAGTAATCATGGTCCGTTGCTCTTCTCGTGTCTCCCTTCCTCAAGTGCTGACCATCGATTCCATAGACGCTGACCAACAGGTGCTTCCGAAGGAGGGTGAAGCAGAAGCAGAAGCAGCTCAAGTTGGTGACAATGGAGAAGGCTCTCACGAAGCCGGAGAGGAAGGTGACAGCGCAGAATACTCTGAAGAACAAGAGGAACACGATTACGACGCTGAAGAACCAGACCAACATCATGAAGCTGGTACGCACAGCCATATCTTTGAAACGCAACGACGCCAACGCGACCCCTTTGTTTTCATAGACCTTGAACATTCAGTAGCGGAGACGAACGGGACAGAAGTAGCAGATGAGGTTCCTTTGCAAAACAATGCTTCCTCCGACTATCTTCCGTCTCTTGATGGTAAGATAGTACTATGCAACTGTATTCATACTCTCGTGCTGACTTGTGCTCTCGTTCTAGGGGAAGGTGAAGAGGAAGCGGAAGAGATTGATTCAGCCGACGCCGTGGATCCAGTCGCATCATCAGTGTTATCGAGCCCGTTGACCGAGGAAGAAGAATTTGGAGAGTATGACAACGAAGAGGGGCTTGATGATGACCCAAACTCTGGGAGCAGCCTCACGACCGTTGTTGATATCGACATAGCTGTACCGCAAATCGTGGTGACAGCACTGGGTGTGAAGGAGGGCACTACATCCCCGCCTGCTGCGATTGTTCGCAAACGCTCGCTGGAGGATGTCGATCCGGATGACACCAGCGAGTATAACGATGCGGATGATTATGGTGCGTATATGTCTGAGCACGTTCGGACGCTTCGGTGACTAGACGTTCTCCATAGGCGTTGATTCGAAACGGGCAAGAGTTGCATGATCTGCCCTACAACCAATGGCCTCTCTTCCTTGGCCACTTCAATCTACGTCATCGTCGGCTCTCTTCCCAAGCACCTCCCTTAACTTATTCTTTGAGCTACGACTTGCCGCACCCGTGGTCGTTTGACAGATAGGGTCCTCCCAACGTCTCTTTTTTTAGGTTCGGCGTTCAAACTTCAAGTCAACCGCAACGTCTATGAACAGCGACGTGGATGAAAGGTTAAGTCCTCTGTTCTGCCACTATGCTGATAATACTTATTTCTTCCTAGCCGTGTGGTTCCTTTCTTTACTGTGGCCTATATATTCATATCGCGTCGCCTTCGACTCCTTAACTCGGGTTTCTGCATCATCATCATTTCATGTAGTTGAGCTTTCTTGACGTCCAATAGAACTTGCTTTACTCTGTCACTTGTCCACGCTCTTTGCTGTAGTGCAAGTAGTTGTAAGCTAGTAAGACAGGAGGTGCTCTGATGACGTACAGTTTGCAAAATTGTTAGGCGTACCCCGTTCACCACCTCGCATTCCCCCTTGTCCGTGGAACGTCCGGTCTCTTCCACGGATGCAGCTACCTACGCCCTTTCGCTCCTATTTTGGGACCATCACCAATATTGCGTCCACTCCAGTAAGGTGCGTCCAATTTAAGGAAGCATCCAAGCGTGTTGCCAAGTTTCTGTGTTCGTGAA
>WSTV01000654.1:0-15768 GCA_019632285.1 Tulasnella sp. 332
TAAATGTTAGCAGCAGCAAAATACATAGGAGCAGGTTTAGCTTGTTCAGGATTAATAGGAGCAGGAGCTGGAATCGGTTTAATTTTTTCTTCTTTAATTTCTTCAACAGCTAGAAATCCACAAGTTAGAAGCCAATTATTCAATTTCGCAATTTTAGGATTCGCTTTAGCAGAAGCTACAGGGTTATTCTCTTTAATGATAGCTTTCTTATTACTTTACTCTTAATTTAATAATATATTTCATTTATTGATGAAATTAGAATATGTGTGGTTGATAAATATAAATAAAACCCCGCACTTTTAGATTTAAACTATTAAAAAAATAAAAATACAAGGCATAAATTATTAAAAGCACATAATTTAAAGGTAAAATGAATTTTTGATAAGGATTTTATGGAAGTTCGATTCTTCCTGTGCTTAATAAAATTTGTTACTTACAATCTTTATATAATTAATTCCTCCATTCTGATATCAAGCTTGTGCCTCTCCCTCCCTATACCATCCTCTCCCTCTCTTCACTCCACCCACTTATCCGCTTGTGTACTAGCGCAGGATCAGGGTGTGGATCCACAAGCCCGCCCTTTCTCTAGCCCTAGCCCTCCGCTTTGACTTCTCCCTACGGGAAAGGATGAAGGGGTATATAGGTTTATAGGGGGTATAAATAAGGTCTAATTATCCTATATTAAATCTAAATAATTGTATATTTTTAGGGTATCCTAAAAGGCTAATCTGAGCTGAGCAGTCGCAGAGCGTGGCAAACAGGCTTGACCTGTGCCGACAGGACTGCCGAAGCGTTTAACTTATGTTGCAGCCTGCAAGGCTTAATTAGAGCTGCCTGCAAGGCTTAATTAGAGCTGCCTGCTTAAGGCCGAACTCTGTCTTAGAACTAAGCATACTTGTGTTATCCTATCTATCAGTCCTTTGATGAAACTTGTTAGCACATTTATTAGGACGGAACTAACTAGCCCCGACTCCATATTGGAGGGGCAGGAAAGTGGAGGTCCAAGCATAATCTAGAAAACTTTTTCTGCGCCGGGCGCCTCCTTGCTCTATGTTCATATTTTATCCCGTATTACTCCTATGGATTCATATTTTATCCTTGTTAAAATATGATATTGATATGGGGAAATATTTAAAATCCTCTTCTAAATTTACCTTTTAAATTAGATTTAAAGTCCGCATTCCCAATTCCGGGTTGGGAATCTAGTTTATCTAATATATTATACTGAGTTATACCTTTATCTAACAAGGGGTTATCTTTTAGATAATTTATAATTAATTCATGTCTATCTGGGTATTCTTCTGAGAACGCTCTTTGTCTTTCAGGGGACATTGTTGTTCAGCTTTTTGCAATTTTTTCAATATTTTCATTTAATTCATTTACAAGAGGTGCTAGAGAAGATCCTTCTTCTACCCTTACACCTAGTCTAGGAGTTATAGTACCAGAAGAAGAACTTTCATCATCAGATTCAAACCCTCCTATCTGGTTGGCTTCTGCACTTGGTTTAATAACTCTAGAGACGAAAGGGACATTATCTAAACTCCCATTACCAAACCTAACTTTTCTGCTTCTAGAGCTACCTTCTCCATCTCGACCATGGCTAGACTGATGTTCTTCTTGTTCCCTTCGACCTTCGGCTACTAAGTCTTTATGCCTTTGATATCCTGGATTAGTTGATTCGGTTCTTCTATCTTCTACTTGGATGTCTCTAGCTTATGCTCCATCTCCACCACTAGAATCTCCACCTCCATCACCTGTACTAGATCCTAAGAAATAAGCAGTCGCTAAAGATCAAACTCTTTTAGCTAGAGGTAAAGGATCTATAGCTCCTGTATAAATACACACTGAGACACTTACAATAACTAAAGCACCTGTGGCATAACCCACAAGACTTCAATCTATTCAATCTGGCGCACTAGGTAAATAGCTTCAATAACTATGTTTTACAGGGTGAGGTATAGGTAATATAACATCAGGTAGTCTAAATACTCCTCGATCATTTCCACAATCATGAGTAGACACCATATGGTCACTAAAGAATCAGTTATGTAATCTTATACTATAATCTCTTAGACTATCCATTATATTGTGAACTTCTTTTTGATATTTATATATTATAGCTTGTCCAGCAAAAGTACCTGTAAATATAAGAGAGAATAGGATAGAAATTCCATAAATAAATCTTCTAACTAGAACTAGGAAGGATGCTACGAATATAGGAATAAAGGCTGCATTGCTAATAAATGAAATTATAAATTTAAGAATCATCAAGGTTTCTACACTACATTTAAGGTTGGATAAGATATCTTTAAAGACATACAAGTTTTTTAATGAGGCTTGTAGTTCAACTTCATCGAATTGCCCTTCTCTCTTGTAGAGTTTACTTATATTTAAATCATTGATTTGAGATGAAACTGTTTTTCTTAATTTTAATATACCTCTAAGACCTTTTTCTTTTAATTCGGCATCATAAGCGTTTCGAATATGGTTAAATAATACGGTTAAATTGGCTCCAGCATTCAGAATACCCGCTTTAGTTTTTATTTCATTGAATTTAGGACCTCATTGATAGTTTATATATCAAATTACTATTTGTACGAATATATCGCTAATAAATTTTATCATTTTTAATTTTTTATTTGAGAAGTTTTCACTTTAATGTAACAGGAAATGGTTTAAGCCACTTAAATTGGATGATGCGCTGCTATATAAATGAAGGGGTTAATCTGATTTTTCTTCACTATCCAGTTTAACAACCGATGCTCTAATGAAAATTTGGTCTATATTTTGGATATTTATTCCTCTTATTTCACAATGTTCCGCTAGAATATAGATTATTTTTCTGATATCTTGATCGCTATGTAACACGGTTTTTAACAGGTAGACATATTGTCTTTTACTTCCATTGTTAAATGAGAAATGGACAGATATAGTATCTAGAGAAAAATAAGGATGGGTATAAAACAGATAGAAAAGTTCATTTAGATTAAAAAATAAAAACAACAGATCATAACTTTTCAACTTCTTATTAAAGCAACGATCTGTAGGGATTTACAACGTTACCCCATAAGCAAATTCCTGATTCGAACAAGAATTGAAGGCTGATGAAACCTTTATTTTAACCAATTTAAATTAATTCGCTTAGTACTGTGATTAATCAGTGTATTCACAAATAGGGGCTATAATAAATTTAAATGGAGATGAAAAGATACAATTTTATTTAAATCTACTTTTCGTGATCTAAGTTTCCTATTTAAATTAGCCATAATTTCTGATATATCCAAATGAATCATATCAACATTCGTATCTATTATTGTTAAGTAAACTTGTCTTTGATTAGGAATAGGTCTATGTGAGACTCTGATACTTAAAGAGATTAACTTTTTGTCGTAAAGATTTTCATTACTTTCTATTCCTGTAGATATAAATTTTTCTAATTCTTTTTCTATGGCATTGAAAGATTTATTATGGTCAACCCTGTAAATTATTTTTATTTTATTCATCTTCTTTTATTAATAATTGGTGAATGGCTAAAGATATTTTATATAAGTAGATTAAAAATAACGAGAGCCTATAAAGTAATTTATAGGGCTTATATAAAAACCACGACTAGGGGGCTCAGCCTCAAAAATAAAATAAAATAAATTGATGATGTTAAAATTAATATATAAAATCTATGGGGGCGACGATCAACTAGGTCAAATTTATAATAAACTATATGGACTCCTTGCCATCTTTTGCACAAATCCTAGTTATAGTCTAGAATCTGTAAGTATTAACATATCAGGGACTGTAGAAGATAAAAGAAAGTATGTTTTCCTATTAAAAACCTCAATGCAAAGTGAAAATGATATTAGGGCAATAGTTAGGCATATGGATTATATCTGCAGATCCAAAGGTATAGAACTGAAAGATGTGGATAGATTGTTCGTAAGAATATTATTGGTTGAACAATAATATTGTATCCCCTTTACCCCCACAGCACATGAACAAATTGTAACTAGTGCAACGGAGCTAAAATACGAAGTAAAATAATAAAATAAAAGAAGTGAAAAATAATACAAACTTAATTTTAACCTTTATAACGCAAATTGCTAAAGGTGTAACCATATTTATTACAAGTTATTTTTTAAATAAAAAGTTTAATCGAATAAAAAGTGAATCTATATTAAAAAATTCTAGCGTATCAATTCCAATTTTATTTAATCATATCTATGATTATTACCTTAAAGTTTTAGGAACTAAAGGTTTAAAAGGAATTTTTAAAGCAAGAAAGTTAGTTAAAACAGAGATTAACAATTTAAGTTGAGAACAAATTATTAAAAATAAAAATAACATTTATACAGTAAAAGATTTAAATAAATCTTTTCCTTATCTTAAACCATTTAAAGATATCATAACTAGAATTAAATTAACTGCAGAATTATTAATAATAATAAAAGCTATTTTAAGTTTTATAACTAGTGCTGCTTTAATTCCGGTTATCGTTTTATTAGTCTACATTTGAATATCAAGAATTCTTGTTTTCTTTAGCGTAGTATTTACATCAACATTACTTCCTCTGGCCCTTAAAAATGGTAAAGAAAATGTTTGAATTAGCGCTACAACTAAATTTAGAAATTTTTTTGAGTACTTAAGTATAAGTTTCCACAATTGATTGTTTAATGATAATCTAGAAGCTAAACATTTAAGATTAGAAGCAAGTCCAGGATCCTTTAAGACGGAGAGCTTAACAAGCCCACCTGCTCCTTGAAATAGTAATAGTATTAGTAGTCCTAGCGCTGATATACATACTTGATCTAACTATATACCTAGTATGCCGGATTTAGATCATAATTTATTATATTGAATAGGAGGAGGATTATTAGTAATAGGAGGTTCTTATCTTTTATTTAATAGTTCTATAGGTCAAGACATCTTCCATTCAGTTAGAGGTTTATACTATGCAGTTATAGATGAAGAATATCCTGCTCCGGGGATAGACTCTACCGATACAAATGTTACAGATTCTACGCTTACTAAGGCTCCAGCTCCTTTAACAATAGATTCTACTAAGGCTCCTTTAACAATAGATTCTACGCTTACTAAGGCTCCTTTAACAATAGATGGGCATGGAACACCATCACCTACTGAATCTATAGATGGAACACTTTCACCTACTGATTCTATAGATGGAACACCTTCACCTACTGAATCTATAGATTCAGTGCTTGACATCACCCTCGAGCAGACTACTAAAAGGGAGGGAGAGGTATATAGAGATAGCTTAATAATACCACAAAGATCAGGAAGTGTATCCTCAGATCCTTATACTCCAAGTGTTTATAAAGGGTTTCATACGGATTCTATTCTAGATGGTGCTATAATACCTGATCATATACCTGGTACTACAACCCCTAAGGAAGAGGGAATGGTAGATCTTACTCCAAAACCAATTGTTAAAAGTTTACCACCTATTAATACCTCTAGTAGCTCAAGTATAATTGGAGATTTACCTCAACAATCAGCTAACTGAAATGATAATTTCTCTAGCGTAGCAGTAAACCAAGGACATCAAGGACATCAAGCAGGGACATCAAGCACAAGTGATGAAGGAACTACTAGTACACACCTTGTAGCAACAAGCGCAGGAAAAAGTGCTAATGAAGAATTTGATAGACTATCTAAATTATATCCAAACTTAGATGATGATTCAATTCTTGATATAATGGATGGATTACAAAAAGAAAGTCTTGCTTTAAGATTTAAAACTTTAGATAATAAAGCTAAACTTAAAATTTTAGATGACAACAAATTAGGAAATATACTTAGAGCTGATCCTGAATTATTTGGATTAGATTCTTTAGAAGGTTATAGTTCTAATAATAACAATCTAAATAGTACTAATAATAACAATCTAAATAGTACTAATATAGGGGATGCCACATTTAAAAGTAGACTAAGAGGTAAATTAAGATAAGGCGCCCGGGTCCGCTCATAATTTCAGTAATATTTTCAGAATTTATATACATTTATAAAAGTAGTAGAGAGCGGGGTAAATATAAAACTATCTATTTTATTTTAGGTGAGTCTATCGGTTCTATGTATGAATTTTTTATATATTGTTCGCTATAAATTAAACGACCGTTTTCTATTTTAAGTACTTCTACCCCACCAGGGACTGAATTTTCTCCAGAATAAATTGTACGTGTAAATGTAGATAAGTCTGAATTTATAATATCATCCCTGATTTTTATTATTAATGTAGAATTTATTATATTTTTTATTTCTAGTATAAAGACGAATCTCTTAAATTATCCCAAAATAAATGATTTAAATCCTTAGATGATGGAAATATTAATATTGTAGATACCTTATATACCTTAAGAGCCACAGCCAATAAAAGAAACTTTGTTTATAATGATCAAGGACTTATAGTTAATAGTAAACCTATAATTTTAAATGGAACTATATAAAACCCCATCCACCCTAATCTTGTTAACCCTCCGACCTCATATGTTTATAGCGAATATTTTTATTTTTCTGTTAAAAAAAAAAAAAAAAAAAAAAAAAAAAAAAAAAAAAAATATGTCGATTTAGTAACTTTTGACTAAATTTGACTCAATTTGAATATTTTGATAAGCAAATAGAGCGTAAATTATGTTAATATTCCCCCTTTCCTATACACCCGGTGGTGAGGGTGGAGGGTGGAGGGTGGAGGGTGAGGGTGGAGGGTGAGGGTGAGGGGAAAGAGTCGAACTTCCATCCTTAGCTAGTGAGACTAAGATTTTACCAGTTAAATTATGTCTGCTAGTTAGTGCACTGTTAGAAAAATGACAAAGGATTTTATTTAAAGGGAAAGGAGAGGTGCGCATATTAATATATTATAATATACCCCTAAGGCCTTATGAACCTGGCTGACAAATATTAAAAGAAGCGAGAAAATTTAAAGCCTCTTTGCCCATTTTTAAAAGATAAAAGAGGTTGACATATATCTATATCTCTACATATATAAAAAGCTGTTAAAATAAATTCTCTATAATGTTAGCTAATTTTAAAAAGATTAAATAGCAGGATACGTATAAAAAGTCGGAATAGTTCAATGGTAAAACAGTTTCCTTGTAAGAATCAGTTGGTGGTTCAAATCCATCTTTCGATATATTTATATATATAAGTGCAAATATTAGGTGATCAACACATCCATCCTATCACCCAAGCTCACTTTTTTACCTGCGCTGCTTCAAAACTAAACTTTGCAATGAGGCCTAAAATGTAGTGTAGGATATGAAACAAATCCAGAATTTCTTTCTCCGCTCTCCCTTTAAACCTTTAGGCCTTAAAGAGGTGCGCAGGATATATAGTAAAAGGGGTGAAATAGTATGAATAAATACATAAGCCTTAGGCACTTAAGTCTATAATTACTTATATAAGGACGTAGAACTCGGTTGGTTGAGTAGCTCCCTTTTAAGGAGAAGGTCAGTGGTTCGATCCCACTTGTGTTCAAATATAATATATTCTATCTCTACTATTCTTTAATTGTGTAAGCGCAGAACAGGGCAAGCATGGTCGGAAGAAGGTGATACTAACATAAAAGAAGAAAGAAGAAAGAATAATAAATAAAATAAAATAAAATAAAATAAAATAATTATATTATCGCGCTTCATCTCATTCATCATTATACTGGCATTTTTCTTTAAAATAAAAGATAAAGATCCTAACCTCCCCTCCCCCCACCCCTTACCCCTTCATCCTTTCCCGTAGGGAGAAGTCAAAGCGGAGGGCTAGGATCCGAAGGGATAAGGGGGCTTGTGGAGCACGGAGCCTGCGCTTGCTGACTTTGATTATTATTATTAATAATAATAATAATCAAGAGGGGAGTGAAAGAAACAAAAGGTAAAAATAAAATGTAGATTAGAGGAACAAAATCGCTAGAAGTGCTAGAATCTGGAGTGAAATTAAAACTAGAGTGGGATACTAAAAGAGGGTTTGATTTATACTTTACAAAATTGCGAGATAGTGTAATAGGTAACACAATAGGCTCATGACCTGTAAATTTAGGTTCAATTCCTAATCTTGCATTATATATCTTACAAACCTAAAAATAATATATTTATATTAAGACGCAATCACTTCTTTTTTTATTGTTCTTAATCTTAGTCCCATGTACTTGCATGCCTTTATCTGGTATGATATGATGCGCAGGTGACCTTAGAGAGACTAGGTAGGAACAAAATTTTAAATGATGGAATGTGGGGAGATCGTAGTCAGACTCGTCCGAAGATGCAAACGTCATTGACCCTGATCTAAATAAGGTAAACACATAACATTTAAGGAATAGTTTTCATTGGCAAGATACAATAGTTGCTAACTATTAGGATTATACCTTGAGGAGTTCGAATCCCCTCTATTCCGATACCGATAATTATAATAATAATATATAAAGGGCTGATGCTAGAATGGTAATTAGGATTTTCTGTAAAAAAATTGATCATGATGATCGGGAGAGGTTCGATTCCTTTTCAGCCCATCTTTAAAAATATTATGTGATTAGACCTCCCTACCTTAATTAAATGATATTCTTCATCTATTTGATCTTCTGACTCCGTCCTTGTTATTTAATCTCCTTTCTGCCGCCCCTCTCTCCCCTACCCCTATTTTTTTTAAATAGGGGTAGGGGGAGTGGAGAGGAGCCAAGGATCAAAAGAAGAGCGCAAACTCGTAGCCAGCTAGCGCAGTATGATCACAGGGATGAACAGGGTTTACAAAGGAGGAATTAATTATACATAAAATATAAAGACTGTAGCATAATCGGTTAATGCCACTCGCTCATAATGGGTCCAATGAGGGTTCGATTCCCTTCGGTCTTAATAATGTTATAGTTTCTCCCTTCATTAAGGTAGCTCCTCCCCTTAGGGAGGAGGACATCAAGCAGGAGGAAAATCTATCTTTAAAGTTAAGGAGTGATAAAGATAAATATGCGCTTATTTTCTATTCTTTTTAATTTTTTGCGCTAGGACTTCAAGCATAATAAAGGTCTAGGATAAGGCTAAGAAAAGTGCGCAGAGAGAATGAATGCGGTAAGTAAAAGAAGAATAAAAATATTTTAAATGAGCGAACATGCTGAAATAGGTAGCCAGGCTTTTCTTAAGAAGAAGTGGAAGTGATTCTGTAAGAGTTCAAGTCTCTTTGTTCGTAAAGTTCTCGGTACTTTATTCAAAACACAATCAATATAAAGATATCCACTTACCCTTTTTGAATTTGTTCCTTTTGGGACCGGAAGGATGTGGTAGCTATAGATAAATTATAATTATCTATATTATCCCCTTATTTTTAAGTAAAGATAAAGTGATGTATTTAAATGTTATCTAAAATAATATAAAACCGTCGCATTTCTCCTATTTTTAGTTCCTTTAAAAAAGTAGCGATAAAATCCAAAACTTAAATTTTTATAGATTTGGTTTTATTTATAAAATTTATTTAAAATTTTATAAATATTAAGGGGAGAAAACAAATTGGTGCGTTGCTTAGTTTGGGACTAAGTTATAGCTAGTTCGAACCTAGCCTTCCCTACTTAAATAAAATTTTATAAATTTAAACACTTGTAAGCCCTACCCACCCTAGGCTCCTTTTTATTCTTATTCTTATTCTTATTATTATTATTATTATTATTATTATTATCGAGCTCCTCCCTTCGGATTAGGATGTGCGCATAAAAATAAAGGACTAGGATAGTTGTGGCTTAGCCCTGGTTCCTAAGAGGCCTAGCTACCCAAGTCGCTCCTTAGTGAGTGGTTTGATTAATATTTTATCCCGGAACCGCTATCGCTAGCTTAATAGTATCTTAGGAGGGTAAGGTGAGGACACAAAAATAAAAATGATGGACGATCAAAAAAGTAAAATAAATGGATATTTAGACGAGTGTGCTGAAATTGGTAGACAGGTGTATCTTAGGAATACATGATTATTAATTGTAAGAGTTCGAGTCTCTTTACTCGTATAATATCCTATTGTAAAATAATTGACTATTAACATAAATAGTATAGGTTAAGGCACTAAGATTTTTAATAATAATCGCGTTTATTAAACCTTTATCTCCCCGTGATTGGGCGAGGATTCTAAGACTAAAATCCTTTCCATTTATTTATCCCTAAAGGAGCCTAAGAAGGGTAGGTGCGCATATATTTATATATTAACAAATTTTTTACTTATTTGTTTCTTGCATATTATTTCATCCTAGCCCCTAAGAGGAGACGGAGCCTTACCTATCCTTATTTCTTTCACTACTAAAATAAAATGGAGACTACATATTCTAAAGACCCTACTCTTTTCTTCTATTAGCATCCTAGACCTCCGCTTCCCTCTCTGCTTTCTTTTTTAGCATCAGGTCACATAGTGGATCCACATAGTGGATCCACAAAGTGGAGAGAGATAGTGGCTTGTGGGCCCTCTCCTCCTTATCCTACCCGCATCCGCTTGTGCCCCCCGACCCCTCGCTTGATGTCCTTCTCCCCTAAGGGGAGGAGGACATCAAGCAGGGGAGGGGGAGGATAAAGCGGATAAAGAGGAGGGAGGGAGAGACTATTAAGCCAGCTTGATGTCAAGGGGGGGGGGGGGGAGCCGGAGGCCTTTATTATTATTCTTATTATTATTCTTATTATTCTTATTATTATTATTATTATTATTACTATTAAGTCGGGGAGGGATAAGC
This sequence comes from Tulasnella sp. 332, assembly GCA_019632285.1. Taxonomy (NCBI): domain Eukaryota; kingdom Fungi; phylum Basidiomycota; class Agaricomycetes; order Cantharellales; family Tulasnellaceae; genus Tulasnella; species Tulasnella sp. 332. Next base: position 10,688 of record WSTV01000654.1, read on the forward strand.
GGGAAAGAGGAAGAAAGATAAAAATATCTCTTCATCTTTAATATGTTGTCAACAAATTTCTGATCGAAATACAAAAAGAAAACGAGACATTGATAAATTTAAGAGTTAAGTTTACAGAAAGGTACTGTAGTCAAATTGCAAATTTGATGATTTTAAAAATCATAGGGTTCGAATCCTTCTTAACTCTAGGTTAGAGACAAAAAAACAAAAAAAAACAAAACAAAAAAATAATATTTATTTGACTTTTTAGGTAAAATAAACGAAATAAATTATATCATATATAATTAACTTTAAAAGAAATTTACGTAAAATTTACATTTTTAGCTCCTCCACCATTATCACCCTAGGATCTCAGATAGGACGAAGGTCCTAGGACTAGAATCCTTTTCATTTATAAAAAATAAACCTTACCCTCCTAGCCCTAGCCCTCCGCTTTGACTTCTCCCTACGGGAAAGGATGAAGGGGTAAGGGGGAGACTATTAAGCTAGCTTGATGTCAGGGACCCGACCCCTCCACTCTGTCCACTATGTGGATCCACTTATCCGCTTTATCCGCTTATCTACGCTAGGACATCAAGCAAGCAAAGCGGGTGCGGGTGCGGGTGTGGAGGGAGGGAAGAAAGGTACGCTATAAAATTATAGGAAGGTAGTACAACCCAAGCCTATTCATAATTTATCCTTCTAAACTTTATACTTTAGCGCAAACACATTATAATTTATATTAGTATATTCTTCCACCTACAGATTCCTGGCTGTAAAAGAAATGATATAAATGTGCCTGCAACTTAACTGCTACTTTGAGGAAGATGTTTTATATTATATTAAAATATAGTTACTGCCTGCGCTGGCATTCTATCATTTGTTCACTCTCTCCTCATCCTTGTTCTATCCCTCCGCTTTGATTCCTTGATTATTATTCTTATTATTATTATTATTATTATTATTATTATTATTATTATTATTACTATTACTATTAAGTCGGGGTTCCATTCCTTCTTCTATTTTATAACTAAAAATAAAATATTTGTGTTTAAGTTAATAAGATATATATGGTAGGAATAGGAAGATAGCTAGAATTAATAAATAAGTGGTAGATGCCAGTTAATATTATAATTCTACTTTTTTATTTTCTGATTTAAATGGTAAAGCTAAATCCATTAAAGTATTTTCACATATTCCAGTTACAGGTACGATTAATACGAAGAAAAGGAAATATAAAGCAGTAGAAAATTGTCCAACCACAGTGAAAGGATATTCAGGGTGTTGACTTCCAATTCACATTAATATAAAGAAATTAACTACAAATACTCAGAAGAAGAATTTCATTAATGGTCTAAATTGATTTCCTCTAATTCTAGATGTATCAGCTATAGGCATAATTAATAAAATAAATAATGAAGCAAACATAGCTATTACACCTAATAATTTATTAGGTATAGATCTTAATATAGCATAGTAAGGAAGTAAATATCATTCAGGTACAATAGAAGCAGGTGTACTCATTGGATTAGCAGGTATATAATTATCACTGTGACCCAATAAGTTAGGATAATAGAAGATAATTACAGAAAGAACTAAGAAGAAAAAGAAAATTGTAACTAAATCTTTAAATAAGAAATAAGGATGCATAGGAACTCTATCCACATTACCTGTAATTCCATTAGGATTACTTGATCCATGTTGATGTAAAGTAATCATATGTAACATAGCTAAAGCTGCTAATATAAAAGGTAATAAATAATGTAGAGAAAAGAATCTATTTAAAGTAGCATTAGAAACAGAAAAACCTCCTCATACTAATTGAACAAAATCTTGACCAACATAAGGTATAGCACTTAATAAATTGGTAATTACAGTTGCTCCTCATAAACTCATTTGACCATAAGGAAGAACATATCCTAAAAAACCTGTTGCCATCATTACAACTAAAATAATTACTCCTATAGATCAAGGTAACACTCTGGGTGATTTATATGAACCGTAATATAGTCCTCTTCCTATATGAGCATATACAAATATAAAGAAGAAAGAAGCTACATTAGCATGAGCATATCTTATTGCTCATCCATAATTTACATCTCTCATTATATGTTCTACGGATATAAATGCTAAATCCACATTAGGTGTATAATGCATTGCTAGAAATACTCCTGTTACTATTTGTAATCCTAAACAAACTGCTAATAATGATCCAAAATTTCACATATAGGATAAGCTAGCAGGTTGAGGTGAATCCACAAGATAAGAATTTGCTAAACTTAAAATAGGATTTGATTTTAATATACGCATTATTTAATATTTTAATTGTCTTTTTTTATTTTATTTTATTGAGCCGATCCATACCATTTTTAATAATCCTCCTCTCACTCTCAAAAAAAAAAAAAACCACTCTCCCTGCTGTAGCTGTATAGTTCTCTCACTACCCTCCACTATGTGGATCCACAAGCCCCTCTCCCCCTCCTTATCCCTTCATCCGCAAGCTAAGCAAAGCGGAGGGCTAGGATCCGAAGGGGGGAGGACATCAAGCAGGGATAGTGGATCCACATAGTGACTTGATGCTAAAAAAAAGAGACAGGGTGGAGGGGTCGAATGTGCAAGGATTCTAGGAATGGAGGGGAGGCGGAGCACACGTTATGATTATTATTATTATTATTATTATTATTATTATTATTATTTTTAAAGCTTAGGGTTCGGAGGCAGCATAAGCGCTAGGTAGACCTATTAAGCCAAGATAAGGAGCAGAACTATCCTCCTTCCTTTATATCATTTAGGTAAGTAAAACTTGCGGAGAGGGAGTGAAACAAAGATGGAGACGGGCTTAAAATAAAATTATAGTTACTGTTTAACTTAATGTTTAACACTTGCCCAAACCTAGTCCTGTGAAAGAAAATAAAGGTAAAGGATAAGATTGTTTAATATTAAGTTAATATTTAGAATTTTAAAGATAGATTTTACAGTTATTATTTTGCTATAATTTTTTTATAAAAAAACTTTTGCCTATTTTAGACTATAGTTATATATATAATTTGAGTTCTCTTTTGGAATCGAACCAAAATTTATGCTTTAGAAGAACACAGCTTTACCTTTAAGCTAAGAAAACTTTTATTTAGTTTGATAATGATAATTTCGCCAATTTATTTTTATTAGGAAACGTAATCAAAGCAAAACCAATATATCTTTATATGCACTTGATCACGCTTCGAAGCCTTGATTGGTCACCCTCCACCCTCTAGCCTTCACTTCGCCATTTTGTGGAGGACTCCGCCATCCTGTTTAATAGTAATAGTAATAGTAATAATAATAGTAATAGTAATAGTAAAACTAATAGTAATAGTCCTAGCGAGACCCAAAGGACATCAAGCCCAGCGCAGGATCAGGATCCGATCCACTTATCCGCTTTATCCGCTTATCTGCGCTAGGACATCAAGCAAGCAAAGCGGGTGCGGGTGCGGGTGTGGGTAGGGAGGGGCTTGTGGATCCACTCCACTCCACTTTGTTTTATTTTGTTTTATTTTTATTCTTATTCGAAGCGCTTCTTTTAATTAAAGAAAGGTGCGTATACAAAGTGCAGAGTGTCTTCTTTTAATATACACCTTTTCCTTTTCACATCCAACTAAACACCTGCTACTATACTATTTCTGTCTCTTTTAGATTAGACAGAGAATTTAGGATGTGTTGGATGGATATTGGATTCTACCCCTCTTTGGCTTGATTGGTCGAAACCAACCAGCAAGCGCAAGTTGTGCCACCCACCATCATCTGCGCTTGACGCGAGCAAAGCGGAGCGAGGACATCAACTTGATTATTATTTTTAAGGCGGGTACGGGTTAGGGATGGATAGATGCTTATAAATAGGGGGGGTATAAGGGTATTTAGGACCTAAAAATATAAAACAAATAGAGCTAAAAATATATTGAATTTGAATAGAAAAAAGAGATGTTTTAAATTATGGTTAACTAAAAAATTTAAAAATGTAAATAATTATTTCTTTTAGTACTATAATACTATATATAGATACAATAATAAATGAAACAATAAAAAATAAACCATGAGTAAACCCAAGAGAAATAAATAAATTGTCTAGTTCAATCAAAATTTTAATTAATATCTCGGTTAACCATAATAAATATAAATTAATCATTGCTTATTTTTTCGATTTCGAATTTTTTCTCTTGACTTTCATTATAATAACTATACATATAACTAGTTTCACTATTACCTAGCATTAATTATAATTATTATTATTTAAAATCGCTTTGTGAGTTAAGTGTCAATGGTATTTAATTATTTTATTCAGATATAAAATTAATACATAATTAATTATTAAATTAATCGTGCGTTCATCTTATTTTACAATATTAATGTATTATTGGTTAACAGGGCTAAATACTTTATTACAATAAAACAAGCTATCTCTACAATTTTTTTTGCGCACTTTTACACCCATTAGAATTATTATTATTATCGGAGCATGGCTAAAGGTAATTAAATGACTAATAGTGCTATATTAGATATAACTTTCAAAGATTTATACAGGCGTTAAGAGGAATCGAACCTCTGTTGAAGGTATTAACAGTACCCCGCATAACCACTATGCTATAACACCATAAGGCCCTTTTTTGCCACAACACCTTACTCCGCTCCTCCATACTTTTTTTAATGATAGTAATAATAAGGGCTAGAATAGGGAAGATATATGGACAGAATGGAAAGGAAAAGGTATATATTTTATCTTCTTTTAATAATAATAGTCCCAATAAGAAAGTAATAAATTTTATTTTTTACTAAACGATCCCTGCACATATTCTAATATTAATACATCATTTTTTAGGAGAACAGCAGTCCCTTGCTTAGATACCTAATGCCTTCTCATCGCGCTCCTAGCCCCGCAGCCCTCCGCTTCCCTTTAAACCGCATGCTTAATAGTCTCCCCCTTACCCCTTCAGGGCTAGGATCCGTAGGGCTAGGAGGATCTGATGCTATGCTATGCTAAAAAAAAAAAAGCAGAGAGGAGGAGGGAGAACCTGATGCTATGCTAAAAAAAGCAGCAAGCAGCAAACAGCAAGCAGCAAGCAGAGAGA
>WSTV01000655.1:0-15743 GCA_019632285.1 Tulasnella sp. 332
CAACAAAGAAGTGAGGTTGACGATGACTACAATTGGTGCCTGATTTGAAGAATTTGACCGCCAATCTTCCAACCCCAACGACCAGCAATCTCTTTGGCAATTTTCTTTAGTGGGATGAAGGGAGGCTAGTGGCAGGGTGTATCAAAATCAATATCCGATAATGAGAGGTAGCATCAGATATAGAATGCATGGTTGTGTCCGATACGATCCTTGTCGAATGATGGCCCCGTAAGCGATATAGAAGGAACTCGGGCTGGCGCTGAAAAGGCCCCAGGACGGTGTCAGCTTTGAAAGCTTGGCGAGATTGGGGAACAAGGGCTAAAGTAAGCTTACCCAAGTAGAGATATCCCAGTTGACACCATAAGTCGTGTTGAGAGAACGTGTGCTCACAGGAAAGAGAGGTGCCAAGGAGTTCCCCCAATCACAGATGAACCATCCGCACAGGTGACATCCAGAATCTCTAAAAGATATGCGATCACAATAGGTACCTCTGAATAGTCTAAGAAAGTGTAGAAGCGTCGGGTATCACTCCTGATGGAGTCCGCAAGCGACTTTGTCGAGGAGAAAACGGTCATAGTATTGGCCCTAAATCGAATCTCGACCTCCTGAAACCAGTAATCGCGATCAACTCGAGGGTGCAATAGTGTGTTCTACTGGGAATCTGAGAGCCATAGGGTATGGTGTTGATCAGATGCGGATGGAAGGGGAGAAGGGTGCGAATGTCCTTGGGGAGTCGCCGCATAAGTACCTGTGCTTTGAATAGCGTACGTAACCAGTGCCACGGCCGCAAGCCAAACAGTGTCTGAGCTTTGCTCCGTAGAAACTCAGGCACCAAGGCAGCTTTGTATGTTCGGCTTTCACGAGTATCCAGTAATGTATATCAGTATGCCGGAAGTTACCTGTGCCTTGTAAAACTTGGATGGTATAGCACAAATCTCACGAAGCAAGCTTGGGCACAGTTTGACTTGTAGCAGCGCTACCAATATGCAAGATGTGGAACATCTGTATTCACGTACGCCAACGAGCGCTCACGAGACACATGTGTACGCATTTGATTTATTCTAGTAAGTGATTTCTAGGTCAATACCCATATGAAGCAAGGAGATGACCCGAGAGACACTAGTCCAAGTAAAACGAAGAAAATTGAGAACCAATCAGGACGCTCGAGCAAGAAAAGCAAACAACGGAGGAGCGTCAAATCATGCAGGCATAAGGCGAAGTCGACCGGATTGGTGGATTGAGGACATGAAAACGCGATGACTCGTCAAGCTACCATCGCATCGCCATTGCATGTCGGCGAAAGCTGTATTGTACCCACACTGTTTATTACACCTTTAAAGCGACAGGGGAACCAGGTGAGCCTTTGTAGGCCGTGATTGAAGGTTCGTACTGTGTCAAATCGTCGTCCTCAGGCTCATCTCGTCTATGCATCTCTAATGCAGCATTATTGGGCCCGTTTGGACTGCGGCTGAGCGCAGGGGGCTCGCGAGTGGGGCGACGTCGTCGTATGAGAATGATGATGATGATGACACCCCCAAGGAGGATAACAAGGCCTCCGATGACGCCTCCGATGATAGGTCCGATTGAGCGAGGCGTGGCTGATATGGTGGATGTTGCGGCTGATATGGCGGATGCTGCGGCCGATATAGCGGATGTTGCGGCTGCCGTCGTCTGAGTTTCGGTCGTCAATGACAGGGTGGTCGTTGGCGTCACATAAGTAAAGGGGATGTAACTGAAAGAAGTCTGATGTTACCAGGGATAAGGAAGGCGTTGAGGCAGAAGAAACAAACCTCACCTGAAGCCAGCTAGGTACGATACGTACAATGGATCGCTGTTGATCACCGTGACGTTGTGGGTTTGTTCAGAGAGGCCTATATTAATGGAGGTAGACATCAGGCATTCGTCTGAAGAGCTCGACCATCCCGTGCCAATGGTTTCCCAGTATTCGCCATCCAAGTAGAGATGCGCAAAGCCACCGTGCGTTAAGACGTGGAAGTAGACCGTGATCTCCGTACCTTTGGAGAAATTGCAAAGAAAGAGGCTTGTTCAGGCATTACCCCCGATAGTTAAATCACGAGACTGTCTATGTCCACATACCGTTGAAGAGGAAAGTGGCTGTTGAGACAACGGAGCTGTTAAGCAAGACGACACCTCCGCATATATCCCAATACCCCGCGTTTGGGGCTGATATTGAGTCGTAAAGGAAGGACAGGCTATAGAACACTTTATGAGCCACTCGTGAATCCGAAGAGAGCAGATATATTACCTCAAGTCCACTCCAGACAGAGAATATACTACCAGCGAAGAGGTCACCGCAACATCGACATATTGTCCCTGAGCGGAAGCACTCCAGACGAGCATAAGCAACAGAGTAAGGAGATGATTTAATAGATCGCCCATTATTGGAAGTGCGAGTGAGATTTGGCTTGAATGAGGACGGAAGGGGAGTCGGAATTTTGTGAAGCAACTGACTTGATCTAGTGATCGCATAACATACCTCAAGTATACCAAGGTCATCATAGATAGCGATAAGATGAGGGAGTTCCGCGAGTGAAAACAGAAGAACTTGATGACCCGAAATAGAACGGCAGCGCCCACTGGAAAGAGAGAAGATTCTTGGCTGCCGTACGAAAAGGATATTGGGTTTCGGCAGATAGATCAGAGTCCACCAAGCAGTGGGCCTTAAAAATTCAGATATACCACCAAAATAACATATTCCATCCGTCAATCTTGCCTTGCGATGCAAATCTTCAGAGTAATTAGAGCCAATCCAGTAGACAGCAATTACCCATGCCCATCGATCGTAGAAAGTTACCTAGTGCCGTACTATTGGTAATTTCTCTTTTCCAGAAAAGGACTTCCTAAGCGTGACCACAGAAGGTTCCGGTCGCTCTGTGTGATTGATGCGAGTCATTTGGGCATTGGTCGTGGGAGAATAGGCCACGCTGCTCCCCTATACACGAGATGGCTATCCATAATCGAACGCTTGGAGGTATAGACCGGCTTTCTGATGGAAATAATAGGTTTCTCAGTAAAATTGGAGTCAGAGAATGCTGGGGTAGAAGCACAAGATTACAATGGTTCTCCGAATCAAAGTTGAGCCTATCCAAGTTTGAATGAATGTGCCCTAGACGTTATAATCACATTTATATTGAATGATGTTCTGTTATAGATTTGGTTTACACGTTCAATTCTGCTGCACTACCTACTGATGTGCGTCCAATCCCACGAGGACGGCCCGACAAGAATGCCTCCTTCTCATTCATGTCTTCAAATCTCGAGGTCTACGAAGATGATCAGCATGTCTGCGAATCCATTGCTGTTGGTGTCACCGAATCATCTGCCCTGGGTTCTGCGCTGCTTATTTGGCCAGGTACTCTAGGCACTTCAGAGCGCATCTGTAGACCCTGATCGATTTGCGCGGCGTTTCAACCAGTCGCACCACCACTGGGCTCAGCTGACCGAAATCGGTTATGAAGAGGGCTGCAAAGAAGAAGGCAGGATTACTCATGCAGATTTTTATATCTCTCGTTTACCAAACCGCTTGTGCAAATCATTTATCTTTCCCTTTTCAGGCCTTCCACTCCCCTGCCAACTACCGTCTCCCAACGTTGCGGTCCCGCTCCTTTCTGTACCGGCGCGACATCAGAAGCCATAGATTTCTCTCCTACTCTCCGTTAGTATCATTTGTGGTTTCGGCTCCTCTGGCAAGATCTCAGCTGCGCCTTAATGGGGTCTTCGTCTGCGTATAGGCCATACAATCAAGTAGGCGCTTGTCTACCACTCGTCTCCTATATTTCTAGCTTATGTGACTACACTAAGCAGTACTTAGGTGGTTGAAGAAGCATCACGGACCAGCCGTATACAATGGGCGTTCTTGTGGTGGCGGGACTCTCGTAGGGTGTCGACTCCTATAATAGCGCGGGATGGCCAGGGGTTGCTCGGGTTTGTGTATCCGGCCGTTGTCAAGGGTGTCGATATATTCCGCAGACGGCGACTTGAGGATTTAAGATAAGAAAGAAGGATGTCACAGAGCGTATGAGTAGGTCAATCGATGTTGGGGCTGGCAGGTGTTGAAAGCAACTGTGCCTGAAACATTTCCACACTAAACCCTTGATATCTCAACCGCTTCTCCGCGTTGACCCTCAGCTCCGCCCCTCTTGAGCACTCATTCACTATCTAATTATCTATTCATCAATCACGCTATTCGGGTCATCAGACGTTTTTGTACAGTTTCACGACAGCTACGTCGTTGGCCAATACTCAGGTCCCGCCCCTCAAAGCTGGGATCGCCTCTTTTTCACTCCTGTAACACTGTCCATTCTAGTTGGCTGCCATCCCCTCACCAGAGATCAAGAGCGACTAAACTTGTTAAGGCCAATACACCTGAACCGTTCAACCGCAACCTGCTCCAGCGTGGCTTTCAATCCCAATGATATGTCCAGTAAAAGAAGCCGCAGCTAAGTCTCCCCCGTTCATTCAAAATGGACAAATCACGTTCCAAGGTAATGTCCGACTACAGGCGCGGGCCAGTACGCGTTCTTATACACGTTTGGCGCTCATTTTCTGCTCTAGCCCATCAAGTTGGGTGGATCATCTGCGGCTTCTTTAGCTGTGTAGCTGTCGGAGTGTCTTGGTGGTTAATCAGTAAACACTTGTCAAACTACACAAACGTCAGTGAAACTCTTAGGGCAATCGACTTCCTGTCTGACAATCATTTGCGCCGGTGAACAGAAAGGACAGCAGCGATGTGAGTTTATGGCCCAAAGCATCCCCTCATGGCGCGGCCGCTGACAGTCGACCTGTTTAGACATTGTCCGTTGCCTTTTCCTAGTGCCTATATACGCAATCATTAGCACGCTCAGCTATATTCTCTATGACGTAAGCTCCGCTACAATTTGCTCACCGGAATGGATGCTGATGGCCTTCCAGTCTTATGCATCGGTCTTGATCTTGGTTCGAGATGCCTACGAGTCTATCGTTTTGTGAGTTAACGATACAAACCCCTTTGGGACTCTGCCGATGTTGAAACAGACCCTCTGTCAGGCATGCTTTCTTCTGGTTGTAGGTCCATTTCTGCATCGTATCACGGAATAAACACTGACCACGCCAACAGACTACTTGAGTACATCTCCCACGATCCGGAAGAACAGAAAGAGGTCTTCCGTGATATAAAACTGGAGAAGTGGGTGTTCCCTCTTGGGTTCATTAAGAAGAAGCCAGTATGTCTCATCAGGCTTACCATCTTCCCGCTGCACGCTGTTGATGCAAGTTCTCCTTCGTTAAAAATCTAGTCAGGGCTCTATTTTTTGCAGATCATGAAATGGGGGATCCTTCAATACGCATTTCTTCGGCCTGCGTGAGTTTGACATCCCGATGTCGAAATATATCGTGTACCTGACGGATGATTTCCAACCTCCTCAGTTGTACTATCGTAAGTTTCCGCGCATATGTCATTTGGTATCGTCGATTGACATTTTTGTATACAGGTTGCTCTAGTTCTCAACGTCTTCGGGCTCTACTGCGAAGACTCATGGAGTCCAGCTTTCGGCCAAGTCTATGTCCGCACCCCTTTACCTGACTCTTTGCCCGAACCGTTACGGAAAAAACTGACATTCCCACTCATCAGATCACCGTCATACTCTCTATCTCAGTGTCCGTGGCGATGTATTGCCTCATCCAGCTCTATGTCCCAATAGCCGATCATCTTAAGCCATATCACCCTCTCCTCAAGTTTTTGGCTATAAAGTCCGTGGTCTTCCTGACTTTTTGGCAGAGCACGCTTCTCGCCGTGCTGGCCATGTTTGGCGCTGTGAAAGATGTAAGTCCTGGACCGAATTACTCTATGCGCGCCCGCTCATTTGCTACATGGCCCGTAATGGTTTCTTTAGACCGAGTACATGACTGCAGCAGAGATCAATATCGGGTTCGCAGCGTTGTTGGAGACTTTCGAGATGATGTACGTCTTGGCTAGTGAAAATCTCAGCGTGTGTGAACAGTGTTGCTGACCATCTCGGTTTCATACAGGATTTTTGCCTTTCTCCATGTGAGAGCATTCTCCTACCGACCCTACCGGCCCTCACCGGAAGACAGCGCCAAGTTCACGCCGACCTCAAAGTGGCGCTCACTCGGCCATGCTCTGGACTTCCGAGATGTCTTCCGACAGATGTGGGCTGGTTGCGTGTATTGCTGGGATAGGATAAGGGGCTATGAACCTGAGCAAAGCGGGAGAAATGCTCACCTACAGCAAGCTCTGGGCCGTCGACGCGTCCAAGCCTTTGGGAAGGACCGTGCGGTGGGGCAAGGGAACAAAGGTCTGGTGGGCGGCGTGGAGTTCGCTCATCAATGGATCATGCTCGATCTCCACGATCCAAAGTCTCCGATGGAACAGGAGAAGCCTCGGGAACCGGGGCTAGAAGAGGAGATCGACGAGGAGCTCCGACGTTTGCGAATGATCTCGGAGCACAATCGCCAGATGACGATGCGTGGGAGTGGTGGTGGCGGTGGTGGTCGCAAACCTTCTCAGCTGAAGGGCACCAAGAAGTCGTCTACTCATCGACGGTACGCGGCGGTATCAGAAGAGTTCGAACCGCCATCAGCATCAGCGCTTGGTGTCGGGCGTGAGGGAGACATGTCCATCTCCAGCTTCGGACATCAACGGCTGGGGGTCGGTGAGTACGGTCCTGGGAGCCGAAACGGGAACGAAAATTGGAATGGGAACAGTGGCCGGTCGTTCTGGAAGGGGTTGTATGATCACTTGTCGTTGGGAGTGAGAGGTGGGAGTAGGGGCCATCGACAGGTGTTGCATGACGATTATGACGATGGGGAGTTGGTTGTACCGGAGAACCCATCCTGGAAGAATCATACCAATCTCTCCCCTGCGGGGTCGCCGGAGCTTGACGATCGCCCGCCACGATCGATGGTCGGCCTGCCTACCAAAGAAGGACCGGTCAATTGGTCTCCAGCCAACCAATATCTTTCTGAACGACCTATGTCTCTCACACCGTCGCATTTTGGCGAGGATGGGCAGATTCGGGTATTTTCGGCGAGCAGATCGCGTGGAGTCGTAGGTGCGAATGTCGGAGGGTTGCAAGGAAAATCCGTCGTGTCACCTCCGGGAACCTCTTCCAACCGCCAAATTCAGGCGGGAAATGATATTACTCCGTCGTCGAAACCCACGGACGGAGTGCTTGGGCGCTCGCCGCCTCGCCAGAAATCGTCTCGGTCGAAAGTACCACCTTCTGGCATCGTGCTACCTTCTCCCCTTTCCCTCTCTCGATCACCTGTGGCGCAAGGCGGAAGCTCCAATCAGCTGCCACAGAAACGAGACTCTCGACGAAGAAGTGGTGTTCAGGATGACCACCCCACTAGGACCGGAAGGGACCGTATGTCAGTGGGATCCAGCACCCATCAGATCGTCATCCCTTCTACACCGTCAAGTGATTCAACCATCAAGGCGAGCCGTCAGCGCGCATCACCTCCGTCCAAGCATCGATCACGCCGCCGTTCCACCGTCGAGACTAGCGAACGCCAGGTATCTCGCCGTTCGCTGGAGGCTGTTGGCACGTCCCCAGCTGTGACGTCCCGTGTGGCCCCGCGGCTCGTAGGAGGATCACCTCTCTCGACGCCCCCAAGATTCTCTCCTCCGAGGAATCCACCTCATGATACCTGGCAGGAAGCGTCACGCTACTCTCCCGACCCTCTCGACTCGCCGCCACCATCGCCTATCTTCAGGACCCCGCGGAATTGATTTTATTTTATATGAAACTCGGATACTTATTCCTCCTCACACTTTGTTGTAACGTCATAATCACGACTTCTATGGGCGACGATGTCACTTGAGTGAAGTTTGCACGTGCAAAGGATCAATAGACAACCTCTACCAGTTCCTTGAGACACTTGATCTAGAGCGTTCTTCACTTGTTCCTCCTCATTCTGTGGGGTCTCCTAGCCGCGGCGGGCGTGGATTGAGCCTCTACTTGCCATCAGAGATAAATTCACCGATGTATCGCTCCATTCCAGCGCTTTCCCGGCATCCATGCCCCCGAAATGTGCAATGCTGCATTCCATGACGTCTTTAGTAGGAGTTGAGGAGTACTGACCGCTCTATGATGATCGATAGCTCTCGGCCCCTGCCCTCATGGATTGTCGTAAGGGCACAAATTTCTCAGCGCAAATAGTCTTACAGCAAAGATTTGATCGGGCGTGTTAGGGGACTGTAAAGAACAAGCTGTGCTGGTGAAACGTATATATCGGCGTCTTGCAATGCTTAATTGGTGAGTGGGGTTGGTGTGCACGTGAGAAGCACCGGCAGGCTGGTTCTATTTCAAACACGAATGATCGTCTATGTTACGTCAGCCAAGTGCATCGGAAGGCCCGACTCTGAAACGCTCTGCCTGCTGCTGCAATGTTCGAACTCCTCAAATCACCTAATCTTGTGCGGCTGGAGCTGCGTTATAAGGAGCATCTCATGCGTCTTCCAGCGAGGGCTGGTCTTTTCTCTCTTCCGCAGTGGTCGTTCAAGCTTTGCTCGCGCCTTCTTTCAATTTTGTCTCTTGACCCGACACTGCAGCGATGCAGCTTACGGTAGATCACGCTCGTTTCTTAGCAGTGTGGCTAGAGGCTGTTCTATTTGGTACGGGAAGATTGGGGGATGCCGTCGTCGGTCCGAATTCCAATCACTGACCTTTCTCGAGCAGGTATTAACCTTGTTCTATTCGCTGGCTGCTTCTGGCTTCTAAACTTCAAGGCCGGCAACGGCAATAAGCCGATCTTTCTTCTCACTGCTTTATCTCTTCTAGTGGTGCTCAATGCCGCTCATATGGTGAGCTTTCACTGTCAGCACGTCGTGATTTTGGCGTCAAGTCTTATCGTCTACTCACAGATCGGCACACTCGAAGCTGCCGATAAAGCTTTCTTCGATCACGAGGATGTCATAGGCGCCGCGACGTCCTACTATGACGATTTAGCGCAACCTCTCGATCTCTTTGGTCAGACGATTCGCGGAATCGTGATCGTGATCGGTGATGGATTACTGGTAAGTAAACCCATCCCTATCGCATTTGATTTTCTGAGAAACTCGCTCACTCGTTTGGACTGTTACTTAGATCTACCGGTGTTGGATCATTTGGCAACGCCAATGGACGAGCATCGCCGCACCCATCTTCTTGCTTACTGGCACGGCGATCACTAGCTATTGGATTGTGATGGACGATTCACATATAGACACTATCGCATCCACTGTAGGAACTTACTCGGCCCAATCAACTCTCTTGGCTCCCCTCACCATCGTATTCTTCCTCGCAACGAACTTCCTCACGAGCGTGATGATAGTCCTTGGGATTATGCTCACCACCACTGGCATGAAGAAGCATGTCGGTAGTCCAAATACCGCCAGCCAAAGAGTGACCAACGCACTATCCATGATCGTGGAGAGCGGGGCAGTCTTACCATTGTTATTGTTGATCGCCCTGTATTTCAACCTGGAGGGCATGGCGGCCGAGTTTGTCGTTACCGGCCCATTGACTCAGCGTAAGCTCAAATTTACCACCCATGTATTCTTGAAGCGCTCTTTAACGTCCGTCAATTGAACACTCTAGTCATGTTAATGGTTCCAATCATCACGCTCATTCAAGCTAATACTGGGTACAGCCGGTGCGACGCATACAAGCCACAGACGACCTTAGAACGTTCAGTGTCTGGCCCATCTGTGGGCGACAACGGTCGGATACAGAAGATTCCTGTATATAATGGCAGAGGATCTCAGATACACACAACTGGAGCGCTCTCCGACGACGGGACACTCGTCCATCACATGCGTTCTCCGAGCTCAGATTATTACCCCTCTCAACCTAACACATGGAAGAAGGCCGACTTCGACTCTAGCCCTGGTATAGATGTAATCGACCTCAAGCGTACGCCATCATGCCGTACTGCGCCCGGCCTTGGAAGGAACCCGCCAACGAGCGCGATGAGCGACATCGAGGGGTATGTCGCTGGCGGTGGATATTATACGGAGACGCCCGTCGAAGCCAAGACGCCGCAGATTATCTCCCCAATGCGACACCAACCCAGTCAAAGAGCCGTCATCGTCGAACCATCTACACCTATGGACCCACAATCACTGGAAGTGACTTCACCGAGCCGTCGTGTGACCCGTCGAGCCTCTGGGATGTTCCCGTCGTCGGTCGCAGAGTTGAAGCAGCTCTCACCAGTCGGTCGCGTCAGCCGCCAACCTTCGATCGCTGCCGTTGGGCAGCAGGTTATTCCCGTTACTCAAACTCAACCTACATCTCTAGAACCTCCCGCATCACACCGTTCGAATCAGTTCCCTATATCCCCGCGCACAAATCGAGGTACATCTGGCACCGGCTTCCTTCCGACACCCATCGAAAGGAAGGACAACCTACTGGATTCACCCCTCACTACGGTAGAACTAGAGCCTCCGTCTCCGTATCGTGTTGAGGCAACGCAACTGATCTCACCGAGCAGAGGAAAGATGGGTTACTCGTTGGGTGGGATGATGCCCACGCTCATGGAGCGGAAGGAGCCTTTAGAACCACCATCACCTTACCGACCATATGCGTTGCGAGAACATGGACAAGGCGAAGTGCCGTTTCCGCCTAGAGATGTGAAACACCCTCTCTCTCCATCACGGTCGAGTCTCATGCGAGATATGTTTGGGCCAGGGATTCACCCCAAATCCAAAGAAAGAAAGCAGACGCCCGAGATTATGCCATCCGATCGCGTCGACGGAGATTTTGAGCTGCAGGAGTCGCGGAGCCCGACGGTTGATGACCCTAATAAGACGGTGAAGTCGACGGAAGGGGTCTGGCGGGATACATTCGGCGGCGGTTTCCTGCTTCCTCCTGCAGCACGGACGCAGCAGCCATCACCACCTACTGAGGTTGGGGAAAGAGAGGGTAGCGAAGTTCCAGACCAGAAGCCATATCGACGGTCGCCTGGGCATACCAAGCGTGACACGTCTGCCCACGTTTTCCAACCTGCACAAGACAACCGAATCCAGCCATCACCTCCTTATCGAGCTGTTGATGACGCTAAGAAAGTGTCCCCATCCCGTGTTCAGCTGGACGCGCAGCAAGAGGAGGAAAGATACCAAGTTCAGACGTCACCGTACCCCACGAACCACAGCCAACCTGCTGCTGTGGTCCCGCTGACGCATGAAGATCAGACTGAGATCTCGGCTACGATGACAATATCCAAAAAGCAAGCGGGCCGGCGGTCACAGCTGGAGGCAATCCCGTATCATTACCCGACGAAGCTGCTCCGAGCCCAGGTGCAATCAACTATCATTCAACCCGTCGACCGCCAACCTGTACAATTGACATCTGCACAACCATTGACAAGACGACAGTCTATCCTACAACCTACAACAGCAGCCAATCAACCCGCCATCGATCCCACGACACGACAATCTGTCCTCCAACCCCTATCACGAGCGTTTTCTCAATCATCCATTCCACAACCTCCTACGCGACTGTCGACCCTAACATCGGCCCGGCAGCCTACGAATCAGCAATCAAATCAATCACCGCGATCATCTCAACAGACTACGAGTCGTCACTCGGCTCAGCAGTCCGCGCTTCCTCTCGAGAACCAGCTAAACTCGTCGGGCGGCCCCTTGGTGGACGAAGATGAAGACGAGCAGCCATTCTATTACGAAGACGCCGCACCGCCGCGCCCTCCAGCACGGCAGTCGAGGCGGGAGTCGGCCGCGATGGCCCTTGGCGTGGTCCGCGGAGATGTGCGACGGGAAACGCTAGGACCCAAGCTCCCCAGCGTTGACTCCCTGCAGCCGATACAGGACTCCCCGGAAGATTGGATATATGGCACCTAAACCCACCCTGCACATTGACTCTACACGAGCTTCCATCTCAAAATTCCTCTCATCCACGCTTTCTTCTACGTTCCCATGTCCACAGATGATGACCTTCATGACTGCGACTCGTGATGATACTTGGACTTTGGTCTGTAATGGACCTTATTATTATTCTTTGTTAGAGGATCTCTTTGGAGTTTGACGTTCTCTAGATTTTATATATTCATTATGGCTCCATCTCAGCCTAACAAGATTGACGATGGTATTATAGGCATATCACCTGGTCCAGCCAATGTTAACCTTCCAAGTAAACAAATTGCGTCTCTGAACTATTTTATGCCAGCCCCTTCCGCCCACCGACCAAATGCGGCCGATCCTTATACCACTCCGGTGGCTCATGTACATTGGCCTTCGCCGTTTCATCTAATAGCTTCCTCAGTGCCTTGACCTCCTCGTCTTTCCTTCGTTCCTCCTCCTTGCGCCTTTCTTCTCCGGCCTCCCGTCTTTCCTCCTCCTTCCTCCTCATCGTATCTTCGAACGGACCACGTTCCTGTAAACGCATTGCGGTAGCCAACTTGGGCGATTGCGGCACAGTCGGTTGGTATGATGTCAGGTGGTTGAGGGTAGAAGGCTTCAACGGGTGATGCGGTGGAGCGTTCGTGGTGCTGGAATCCACCGTGGCCAGGGCGCGGGTGAGGGAAGCTTGGGTCGGACGCGAGAGGTTGACGGGGTGATGCACAGGTTTAAACACAATTGGTGCGGGTGCGTGATTTTCGACATCGTCCTTGGCTCTTCCCTTCTCCTTCTTCAGTTCGAGACGTCGGTCAGATTGGAACGTGAACGCGTGTGGGACAGTGGACTGCGCTTGCTGCTTGTCTTTGTCCTGTGCCTATGAGGTAAGGTATGAATAAGATCTTTGCAGGGGGTAAGGATGTTATGAGAGACCGGAATGGAACCCACCTTCGGGTTAGACACTGGTCGCTGCTGAACAGGTACTGCAGCCTTGAGTGGCCAACGATCGCGCGTCTGCCGCTCAGAGACTACCCTCCGGCTTCCTTCACCGTTTGAGCCACTAATTGGAGCTCGCCTCGATGATGCCGTGGTCCCACTAACTACTCGCCTCGGCCCAATCGTCGTCTTTGCGGTTTTCGAAGACTCAAGGGCCACGGTTATTTTGATACGCTTGCTGATTTTGATCCCGTCATCATTGTTGTCAGTCTGCTCCCGCTGCTGGTCGCGAGCTGGTTCCACCCCCGACGCCACAGTCCGGCTGCGCTTCAAGACCACTGCAGCAGGGTTCGCTGTGGCTGAAATGATAACGGGAGTGGGTATGTCTGCATTATCGTTATTGTCCTGCAACTTCTTCGATGGACGGGTTGGATTCGCAGCTACGGCGGTGCGATTACGCTTTGACGTTGAGAGTGCTGGGGCGCTCGGGACGGTAGCACGCGTAATAGAGGAAGATATGATGCGTATCGCTTTCCCCTTTGGTACATGGGCGGTGACGCGAGGTGGGGGAACGACTTCGACCGCTTGGGCCTGTTCTTGTTCCTTAGCATCATCAGCTTCATTCTCGTTTGCCGCTCTCTCGTCTGAAACACGCTGTCGAGAGGGTCCAGCTTCTGCATTCCCGTTGGTGCCCGGACTATCTGATGGGGCGATGGATGAGGCACGCGTGGCAAGGTCTTCGTCCTTTAGCTTGACCCACACATCAGCGGCCGTCACACCACGGTTCGTCTTCTTCATCTCCAAGCTCTGTGTTGATACCGCTTCACGAGCTTCGGTGATGACTTCATCGTCGAAAACCGGAGGCTCCTCTTCCTCGGGAATTGGGGCAGTTGAAGATATAGGGATGACCGATTCTTCGCTCTTTGGACTCCTTGATGTGTCAGCGGGCTCAGGCGAGACAACTTCTTTCACTTGTGGGGTGGCCTGCTTCCGGGATGGCCGTGAGCGTCGGACTTGTGTTGGGAGCTGCTCCTTTCTATGCGTGGTGGTAGATTGAGTTGTCACTTGAGGTTCGGGGGGCGTTTTTGCTGTTACAGGTGGATCAATATCCCCCTGAGCTTCGCCCACCTCAGCAGCTTCGTCTAAAGATGATTCAGCTTCCATCGGCTGCTGAACAGTGCGCCTCTTAGATGATCGGGAGCGCCGAAGTGATGAAACCGATGTTGTAGGGTCTGTTGTCGCTGCTCCTGGCGCACGCAGAGCTACCGTGTAAGTAGTAATTGATGACGATGTGGCAGCTAGGTCAGAGGTCGATGTCGAGGGTGTCTGTTCGGATTTCGTGCCGACTTGGGACTGTACGGACAAACGAGACTGACATAAAACAAGACAGATACGTGATTACATTAGTCGTATTTCACGCGCGTGTCGTATCCGATGACAGACTAAGATAGAATTTACCTTGTGGGGGCGTAGTTGGATAAATTTACGAGGCTGCTCCTGCTTGGCCAGATTCATCGTACCCTGGTCGGTTGATGTGGAAGATTTTAGAGAGGGCGGTAAATCTTGACTCTTCCCTTCAGGTTTGGATAAAGGTGACGGCTCAGGGATAGGTGCAGATTGGGCTGTGAGCGCTCCACCACCAGTACTGGCCATGACCTGGTTTGGGGCCCTGGTTCCCGCACCCATCATCGTAGGTTCTTCAAAACGATTCGCGACATCCTCACGGCTGGTAGAGTGAGCTGGAAGAGTCTGCGATGGCTGACAGTATTCGCCTTTAGCCCTATTGGCAAGTTGGTGAACTGGATGTCCTTGCTCTAACGAAGGGAAAACGGCCTTGTGGAAGGATGGATTGGAGGGTAATGGAGTTGTAGGGGCTGATACCCTAGACTCTTCAGAGTCGGAATCAGCTTCTCCTTGTGGGGTGATTCTTGGGTATGCGACGCGAGATGAAGCTTCATTGGCATTAAGTGATTGATCGGGTTCCAGTGTAGTGGCCAAAGTCAAGGCTCTTTGAGTTGGAGATGTGAGGACTAAAGGTGGCGCCGCCGGCGCCCTACCCTTCATTGCGCGGAAGACAAATCTGACTGGGGAGGCGGGTTCGTCTGCTGTAGCCGTTATGAAATATCAGACCCGGCGTCATTTATCCTATATAATTTGGCT
Source organism: Tulasnella sp. 332 (assembly GCA_019632285.1). NCBI lineage: Eukaryota > Fungi > Basidiomycota > Agaricomycetes > Cantharellales > Tulasnellaceae > Tulasnella > Tulasnella sp. 332. The sequence continues at coordinate 14,948 of WSTV01000655.1, forward strand.
CACCGGGCCGTTCTGCCTTGCTCTTTCCCTTATTCTTCCTAGGCGAGACTCTCAACCCCTCCAATGTCTCGGCCGGACTCTCTGTTGCGGTCGTGTCCGACAGGCGATCCATTCCATGCATGTGCTCATCAAAGCTTTCATTCGCATCGAGCAGGAATGTCTCTGAAGAGATCTTCAGATTAAAGGGAGAGTCTTCGGGCGCTGCAATGGGCGAAGGGAGAGGTTCATCGAGATTACGATTGTGACCGCTATTGCTGCTGGGGAAGATGTTAGGTCTCTCGTACTGTAAACGGGTCTGAAGACGCGTCGTCCTTGTAGGAGACGGTAAGGAGGATAATTCTGTGACTTCGCGGGCCATGGTTGGCGTTGAGAGGATGTCGAGGACGGGGTTTGTCGGGAGGAGATTGAGATCACGTTGTTTGGTTGCAACACGTGCCCAAGCTCGCACGGCTCTGATATCAACACAGGACACTGCCATTGGTGTATAGGTATCCAACCTCCTGAATTCAACTGCATTACTTGGCAGATGTGTCGCCGCATCTGACGGCCACATCTTATGGGACAACAAGCAACTTACCAACTTAACAGGATGCTTCTCAAACGTGTATCGTCTTGCTCAGTCTCAGATAGAGTTGTTGATGTATTGATTAGATCCCATTCTGCCAATAGAGACGGTATTCAAGGGAATTGTGTCCAGTATGATGGGGCTCAGATATGGAGACGGCCGCATTGGGGAGCCCGTCTCCAAAAAACATGGTTTAGCTTTATGCGCGCCTTGGCTTGTTTGTCCATACGT
>WSTV01000657.1:0-15708 GCA_019632285.1 Tulasnella sp. 332
GCACTTGCCTGGTTTAACATACAAGTTATTTTCCTCCAGTCTTCTCAAGACTTCTAGAGTTAATCTTGTGAGTTCCTTTTCATCTTCAGCATATACTAAGATGTTATCCAAGTAAATGATAACCCTGTGATCTACCATGTCCCTGAATATCTCATTCATCATTTGTTGGAAGACAGCTGGGGCGTTACAGAGTTCTAACAGCATGACTGTGTATTCAAATTGCCCATAACACATAGAAAATACCATTTTCCATTTGTTGCCTTCTGTGATACAAATTAGATGATAACTATAGCGAAGATCCATCTTCGTAAATAACTTTGCTTTTCCTAATTGGTCGGTTAAATTCCCAATTAAAGGGATCAGGTATCGATTTTTTATTGTAATAGTGTTGAGATACCTATAGTCAACCACCAATCTAATTTTGGTCATCTTCCCTGAATCATCTTTCTTCCTAACAAAGAATGTTGATGTGCTTAAAGAAGATTTGGATGGGCAAATGTACCCCTTTTCTAAGTGTTCCTTGATCCACTCCTCCTGTGTCTGGAGTTCTATTGGGGATAAGGGATACACTGTTCCCTTATTATAGGGTTTGCCTTCTTGCAAGTCTATTTTGCAATCCCATGTGTGGTGTGGCAGCAGAACCCTGGTTTCTTCCTTGCTGAACACCTTCAGATACTGATGTAATTCCACTGGAATTTGTTGCTTTACTATTGAAATGTCTTCCATTCCTGCATTGATGAGGACTTCTTCCTCTAACCAATTTATCCTTGGATTATGTTTCTTAGGCTACAGGAGTCTTAAAATGATAGGATATGTTGAGAGCCTGGTTACCTCAGAAACCAGCTCTTGCTCTTCTCCTTAAATGAGAAGGGTTGCTTTTACTTGATGAGTTATTAAACCTGCATTTGATCCATCAAACAGGTTAAGTCTTATAGGGGTTTTGTGCTTTACTAAAGTAACCCCAAGTTTCTTGCAGAATTCTTGGTCGATGAAGATTCCTGTAGCTCCTGAATCAACCATCATGTTAATGATTACGGTGATTTTATTTTGAGAGAATTGTCCTGACACTTTGATATGGGTATTACCGGTTTTTCCCTGAAACCGCTTCTAGATGAAATGCTAAGTCTTCATCTAGAACTTCTAGTTTTTTGCCTTCCATGGTTTTTCTAAATCCAGTGTATTAAGGGAAAATTTGTTTCCATTGTATTTATCCCAATGAAACCTTGGATTGCCTGGTTTGAATGACACAGCATCTAACCTTAGGTGTCACAAAGGGAGGGCTGAGGTACCGCTGGTCGACACTGAGCACTAGAAGCTCAAGTAGGGGAACAGAAGTGAATAATAGGAGACGACGAGGAGCACTAGGAGCTCAACGACGATGAGTACAATGGAGGAGTGAAAGGTAGAGAGGAGGACAGTGTAGGAGAGGGAGTTCAAGACGTTGCGTGAGGAATAAGTCCTCTATGCCTACTAGTATATATAGGAATACAAGAGTGGAGGATTACAAAGATGACACGAGTACACTGCGCGGCGGTGTGGGAGAACACGAGGATAGAAGTGCAGGGCAGTGACAGGTGACCTCCTGGCTGAGGGAAGCACAGGGTTGACGAGGGAATAGAAGAGAAGCATGCTGACTAAGGGAGACACATGACTAGAAGTTAGTTCAAAGTAAAACCGAGAATAGTCCGAGATAACTCTGAAGTCCGTTTCCTGGGATAGTAGAATGTGACCATAGCGAAGAGCCTGTGTTTGTTTGAGGACTTAGGCAGGACGAAGTCGTGACACTTGCCCCTTCTAGGTTGGTGAAGCGCGAGAGTCGTGGCGAGTGCGAGGCAACCGCTTGGGTTGAGGTCGGTCTGGGTTTGCTGCATGGAACTCATTGATTTTTTCGTGGGCGTTTGTAGTGTCCTCCAGGTAGTTCCATGAGTTTTCCGAATCATCGTATCCTTTCCATTTGATCAGGTACTGGAATCGAGTTCGGTACCACCTCAAGTCCAAGATTCTTTCGACTTCGTACTCTTCCTCGCCTTCTTTGTTCTGAATGGGAGCTGGAGGCGATGTCCTTCATCCTTCGATTGGGTCCTCCGACATTGCCGTCAATTGCGATACATGGAATACAGGGTGTATCTTTAGCGTGTCGGGGAGTTTCAATCGATAGGCTGACCTTCCAACTTTCTCCATCACTTTGTATGGTCCAAACCTTCTATGTTCCAACTTTGCAGATGGCCTCATCGTCTTAATCACCTCGGTTCCTGTGATGGTGTCCCTTCGGCTCAACCAAACATGATCCCCGACTTGATGCGGAGTCGCTTGCTGCCTATGTTGGTCGTAGAAGTTTTTATGTTTCTCCTCCGCCTTCTTCATCATTGCCTTCAATTCTTCACCTATCTCTTTGATCTGCTTTGCCATTTCTTCTGCAGATGGGACCTTTGCATCGTTGAACGTTTGGGGTGCAATCATTGGGTGTCTCCCTGTATCAGCGTAGAACGGGGTGACTCTGGTTGACGAGTTGACCAAGTTATTGTACTGGAATTCAGCTAACGCTAGCCAACTGTCCCAGTCGTTTTGTCTGTAGTTTGTGTACAGTCGTAGATACTGTTCCATCAAAGAGTTCACCCTTTCTGTTTGACTGTCCGTCTGTGGGTGGTACGCTGTGGAAAAGCTTGGCTTCACTCCGATTGCTTCGTATAGCCTCTTGAGGAACTCCAAGTTGAATGTTGGTCCTCGGTCGGACACCGTTCGAAGTAGCGTTCCATGATATCTCCATACGTTTTTCAGGAACATCTCTGCTGTGTCTTTGGCCGATGATGTTTCCTTCGTGGCTATGAAGTGGGCTCGTTTTGTGAACCTGTCTACGACCACTAGGACTGAGTCGTTCTGGTCTTTCGTGACGGGTAGTTTGACTACGAAATCATATGTTATGTCAGTCCATCTTCCGGTGGGTGCTTCCAACGGTTGCAGGTTTCCTTGGGGTTTCTGGTTGATGGTTTTCGTGCGTAGGCATTTGTCGCAGTGATCTATGTAGTCGTTGGTGAACTTCATCATCAATGGCCACCAGTAGGTTCTAGTCACTAGCTCCAGTGTTTTCGCTCTTCCTGGATGACCGGCAGTCACGGCGTCGTGTCTTGATTCCAATACGTCTCTCCTTATCCTATTGTCTTGGGGGACGTAGATCTTGTTCCGGTACATCAATACGCCTTCAACCAATGCATAATCGCTCATCTGTTCTTTAATCTTCGCTGGTGCCTTCTCTGGGTTGCTTTCGAGGAAGGCCAGAACAGAAGACATAGTCTTGTCTGCCTTAAGTTCCGTCCTGATTCTTTTCACTATCTCTTGGTCTGAGAATGTCATGGCGTTGATTTTGAAGTGATTTTTTTTGAGGATGGGTTTAAATTTTCCTTCTTCCCCCTTTGGCTGATGATCTGGCCTTCTCGATAAGGGATCTGGTCTCACTTTGACACTGGGTCGATAGACGATCTTGAAGTTGAATCCTGCCAGGAATAGGCTCCATCTGGCTTGTCTTCGTGATGGCTCTTTCGTGGTCATGAGGGTTTCGAGGTTGGCGTGGTCTGTTACTACAGTGGTTTGACCATTTGCCCCTTCTAGATATTGTCTCCAATCCCTGAAGGCTTCGTAGATTGCAAGGAGCTCCAGATCGTAGACATCATAGTTCCTTTCCACTGGTGTCAACGACTTTGATGTGTAGGCTATAGGGTGCAGTTTGCCATCTTCACCCTTTTGAGATAGCATCGCGCCTCGTGCAAAGACTGATGAGTCGGTCTCCACCACATATGGTTTCGTGAAGTCAGGGAAGGTGAGGATTGGGGAAGATGTAAAGGCTTTCTTGAATTCGTCTAGCGATTCTTGTTGCTTCCTTCCCCAGATGAACTTTTCGCCTTTCTTGAGCAGGTCCATCATGGGTCTTGCGATCTTTGAGTACCCTTGGATGAATCTTCTGTAGAAGTTTGCGAATCCTAGGAATACTTGGATATCGTGGACCGATTTTGGTATTGGCCACTCCTCGATGGCAGCTATTTTCGCTTTGTCCATTCTCATCATGTTCCCATCGATGATGAACCCCAGATATTCTATCTCGCGGAGATTGAACTCGCTTTTCGAATGATTTACCCAGACGTGATTTGCTTTTAGCCTCTTCAGTACTTCCATCACAATCTTATCGTGTTCTTCTTGAGTCTTGGCGAAGATCAAGATGTCGTCAAGGTAGATTACAACTTGATGGTCAAGCATATCTTGGAAGATGTCGTTCATGAACAGTTGAAAGTTTGCTGGTGCGTTCGTAAGTCCGAAGGGCATGACGGTGTATTCGTAATGTCTGTATCTCGTTCGAAAGGCTGTTTTCCATTCGTCTCCTTTGGCGATATGGACGTTGCTGTAGCCGGATCATAGATCGATCTTGCTGAATATCGTGGATCCTTGCACCCTATCCATGATTTCATTTGGTAGTGGTAGGGGATATCGATTCTTCACGGTCATGGCGTTTAAGTCCCTGTAGTCCACGCATAGACGCAGACTCCCATTCTTCTTCATATACATCACTGGGGTGCCTGCTGGTGACCTCGATGGTCGTATGTGCCCCTTCTTGGTGTTTTCATTGAGGTATTCCCGAAGGGCGTCAAGTTCTGTTGGTGACATGGTGTAGATTTTCTTGAACGGAGGTGTCTTCCCTGGTAGTAGGTCGATTCGAAGATCGTAGTCACGATTGGGAGGGAGGACTTGTGACTCCTTTTTATCAAATATCTCCAGGTATGCGTGGAACTGTGGGGGAACCGTCTCGAAGGGTTCTTTCTTGGGTTTGGACTTCTCGTCTAACTCCGCGATCCTAGCCGCTTGTGACTGTCCTGCTGCGATCTCGAGGGGGTTTAGTCTGTGTGGCCAGAATGCACCAAAGTCAATGGCATCTATCGCTTGTTTCTTCCAAGCGTTCTTGGTGATGAAGGCAATGTTCAAGCTTCCCGCTTCTTTCGTTGGGTTGCTTATCAGCATCTCTAAGTTTCTCCTGAGTTCTTCATTCTTCTTCGGCTTTCGCAGGGCCCTGGAGTCCACGCCGTACGCGTCCATGGTGGTCGGGAGGCAGTATTGGGAGCAGTGTCTCGATTTAAAGACCACCCGATCTGCCTTCTCAGTCAACCACTCTATCTCTGGTTGGTGCTGTCGAATCCAGGTGAGGCCGATCACCACGTCGTATCTTCCTATGTCTGCTACGTGGAATTTCTGCGTGTTGCGGTGGTTTTTGATTACAAGTTCACATTTGACTGCTTGGTCGATACCTCCATCCTGGATGGGTTCGCCATTGATCGCGTAGGCGGGTCTTGGGGGAATGTCGAAGGTTGGGATTAAATGTTCGTTTACAAGAGATTTGTTAATGAATGTGGATGACGCGCCAGGGTCGTATAATGCAAGTATGGGGATCGCGTTTTTTCCGAATTTCAATTGTGCCTCTAGTTCAAGCAGAGCTTCTGGGTCCTTTTTGATGTCAACGTGATGGTATTGGTTATCGACTAGGGCGTTAGCCGTGATAACATTGAGGGGGTGATTACATCGTAAGGAAGCTTGTGCATATGACATAGGGGTGCATAGAAATTCGATGAGCATAATGGGACTGCAGGTGATGCGATGTTGCACCTCAGTCCCAGGCGTTTCCCTGGTTCCCTGCACCATTCTCCTGCCCGTTCTCTTGGGCGTCTACTCCAGCGAAGGCTCTTCCTGCTGCTTCGTCTGCCGCTCTCATCTCCGCGGCCCTTGCCTCCTGCCTAGCTTCCCGGTTATCTTCTGCAGGCTCCGCTCGTCGATCCAACCCAGCATTCACTGCCAGGGGCGCGGCTCTACAGTCTCTCGCGAAGTGGCCCATCTGACCACACCTTAGACAGGCTCCAGCTTGCCTTCTTCGTTGTTTTTCCGTGTCGGTCAGGCGTCGGCGTCCTCCCTGGTCGATCTCCATTGCGTTGGGATCGCGGGGGGCACCTGGACGTCCTTGGTTCCGAGGCGGTTGTTGTTGTTGCTGCTGGGGGGGTCGTTGCTGAGCTCTTTCTTGCAGGACCTGCTGGATGTATGGATTGGTGTTTCGGGGCTGTTGTGGCTGCTGGGGTTGTTGGGGGCGTGTTACTTGTACTGGAGCTGTGGGTTTCGGGTGCTGGTGGCGTTCTTCAGTGTGGGCCTCGAATAGGCAATTATCGATCGTGATGGCCTCTTCCTATAGGTCCAGCAGATTATTCGCCCATCCCGTTGCCACCTTCGCCAACTTGATCTCAGCCTTCAAACCCAACTTGTACTGTGACATCAACGCCTGGTCGTTCCAGGTCACATGGTGAGCGTACTTGCTGAACTCAGCCGTGTATGTCGAGGCCGAGCTGGTCTGTCGCAAGTTCTGGAGAGCTGCTTCTGCCTTAGCTTCTCTATCCGGGTCGCCGAAGGCGTGCTCGAATGTTTGTTTGTATTTTCCCCATGTATCAATGGTTGGGGCTGCTGACAATAGGTCTTTGATTACAATAAGCGACCACTTCTGGGCCTCGTCGGTGAGGTACCCAATCGACCAGTTGATTAGGTCGAGGTCGCTGCTGAATTGCTGCGCAGACATAACGATATACTGCTCGCAGGCTGCCAGGAATTCGTAGGCTTTGTCGCCTCTTTTTTGCCCATCATACTTCTCCGGCACCGCCACCTTTGGTCCTTTAGGTGGCAGTTGCGCTACTTGTTGGCTTGTTATCGAGGGACCTGGCGTTCTCGGATTGCTGACGAATGAGTATTGGGTGTGCGTTGCAGCTGGTGCTGCGGCTTGCTGTGGGGGGAGATTGGTGAGGTTGTTTATGTTTGTTGTGAGGTTAGCCACCTGAGTGGCTAGCGCAGCGATTTGTGCTAGGAGTTGGTCATATGTGGGGTGATGAGTTGCCATTGCTGGCGGTAGTTCGATTGTGGGGATTTCTGGGGCTAGGAGTTGAGTTGGTTGTACGTATGGTGATGGTGATTGGATGATTAGAGGGGTGTCGCTGTCTGAGTCGTGTTGTAGGTGCTCTCAGTAGCGGTTGGTATTGGGGATTCGGGGAGGCATGTTGGTCTAGTCCCAGCGAGCGAGGCTCTCGAAGGTGGTGTGTGTGAAATGAACTTTGTTTTGTCGGCTTAACTCGATGTAGAGGTAAGCTGGTTGGATGTGCTTGTCGATGGCGATGAGTCTGGCGAGCTGCTGCCTCTTAGGGAAGTAAGGAATGCAGACTTTGGGGAATGGGTGATATTCTTGGCAAACCCAGCTTCCGGGTAGCGCTCATTTAACTCTCTCTAGGTCCTCGTGCTCACAAGCGAAGGTGATGACTTTGTTGGTGTACTGAGCCAACTTGCTGGTGTTGGTGGTGTAAAGGTTCGGCGTTTCTTTGTTTCAAAGGTTGTATCAGAGTGCTGGCATGTATTGATTGTCGAGGAGCGGTGTGGGGACGCAACGTAATGTCACGAAGGGAGGGCTGAGGTACTGCTGGTCGACACTGAGCACTAGAAGCTCGAGTAGGGGAACAGAAGTGAATAATAGGAGACGACGAGGAGCACTAGGAGCTCGATGACGATGAGTACAATAGAGGAGTGAAAGGTAGAGAGGAGGACAGTGTAGGAGAGGGAGTTCAAGACGTTGCGTGAGGAATAAGTCCTCTACGCCTACTAGTATATATAGGAATACAAGAGTGGAGGATTACAAAGATGACACGAGTACACTGTGCGGCGGTGTGGGAGAACACGAGGATAGAAGTGCAGGGTAGTGACAGGTGACCTCCTAGCCGAGGGAAGCACAGGGTCGACAAGGGAATAGAAGAGAAGCATGCTGACTAAGGGAGACACATGATTAGAAGTTAGTTCAAAGTAAAACCGAGAATAGTTCGAAGTAAAACCGAGAATAGTCCAAGATAACTCCAAAGTCCGTTTCCTGGGATAGTAGAATGTGACCATAGTGAAGAGCCCGTGTTCGTTTGAGGACTTAGGCAGGACGAAGTCGTGACATTAGGGACCTTTCCACTTCAGCCTCTTCAGGGTCCTGTGCGTACGTAGAGTTGCCTGCTTTTGTAGATAATCCTGAAGCGTTTCCAGGATTAGGGTTTCCTGTTCCTGTGTTGGGTTTTGGATGAAACTTAGGGTTATCCCAATGATGACCAATCTGCTAGCACTTAAAGCACCTTTGATGTCTTTCAAGTTCTTCCTTAGACAGATTAGGTTGCTGATTACCTGACAGAGCTGGCCATCTTCCTGGAACTCCTGAGTTCCCAGGGCCCTGAGATCTAGATGGCCCCTGACTTCTGGTACCTTGCCTGAGATTTTGGTTGTGGTCCGAATTGAAAGTTTCAACTTGATCCCCAATTTTGATTGTCCAGTTGATGAACTCTTTATACTTGGTCGGCAGGGAAATGGCAGTGAGAATGATTCCTCTAATGGACTCCTTGAGCTTGGTCGAATACACTGTGATTTTGCTTTCATCATTCCACTTAGTTTGGGCTGCAAGTTCCCTGAACCTTGCTGTAAACTCTGAGACCTTTCCTGTGTGTCTAAGATTGACCAACTCTCTTGTAGCTGTTGCCTCCTGGTCAACAGAACTGAATTGAGCCAGGAACGCGGCTTTAAATCCGTCCCAGTCTTCAAGAAGCTTTTATTTTTCATGAGAGGTATCATGGATGGCAGGCATATATGAGGATGCCCATGAGAAAGCTGCATCTTTGCAGAGAAATAGAACGAACCTTGACTTTTCGATCCCATTGGGGAAATTGGTGGAGTATACACTGGCATAGATCTTGACTTTTGAAATAAATTCCCTTACCTTACTTGCTCCTGTTGATTCATCTGATTTTCCATCGAATTCGGCTGGCGGAGGGAACTTAAATCCTGAAACATTACTCATAACCTGAGTTGGAAGCGAGGATGGATTGTTGGGTGGGCTGGATGCTTGGGAATGACTGGGCAAAGACGATTTTGAGCTGTGCCTAGAATTCACCCTGGATGAAACATTTGATTGCACTGGAGACTTTTGTCCTTCTGTTTTTACTAGCTGCAATAATATTGCAGTTGTTATTGGAGCTGCACTCTGCGTAAGTGCTGATACTGCAAGCAATGTAGTCTGAAGAGCTGGCGATGTGAGTTGTGAGGGGCCTGAATTTGGCAATTGAATCTAAGTGGCTCTCTCAATTAACTTAAACACCTCTGCTGGGGTTGCTTGTCTTATAGAGATTTTGTTGTAATCCAAATCCTTAGGCTTGTACATATATCTTTCTCCCGCTTCTTCGTACCTGAATGTATTGTACTTGGTTTGTAGGATAGGACAATGTGGATGGCTTATATACTGCTTACCATTCCACCACTCAAATAGGTACCTTGCGTTTGCTGTCTTCCTTAAAAAATGATAGGCACCTTTGCAAACAAAATCTGATCTATTGCCAGATGATGATGGGATTGGGAAGGAGGTTGAGGAAGCTGTGATAGAATGTAAAAATACAACTGTGTAGATTAGTTATCTACAACCCAGTTGCACGAGTCCGGGTCGCTTTCCAAGTGAAACACTAGAGGAAGTTGATTGTCCTTCCAACCCAATCTCTTAATGACAGCTGCTTCCAAATTAATAGCTGAGAGATGATTCTTCCTGTCAAGTTTCTCCACTTTGTCATGCTGATTGATGATTTCCTGGTGAATGTCAATAATATGTCAAAGGTGGGCTAGGTTGAGACCAATCCAATGGAGACGAGAATGCTGAATGTCATATATGCCCCGTCCCTTCTTGGTAAGGCAGCGGGTGTTGTCAGATTTGTCCACTAGACTAGATGCACATTCCCTTTCGAAGTAACAATGATCTTTGAGGAATTGAACAAGGTGTTTCTTTGCAATTCTTGGGCAAAGTAAAAATCAGTTACTTCCTGATTTACTGAATGGTTTTTTCGATGAACCTTACTGATCTGCGTATTATGGGCCCACTTGTCCTTGCAATATGATGTCACAAAATCTCTGTATGACCTGCAGATGTAAGCCTTCCCAGCTGTGATGGGATGACCCTTATCCCAGTTGACTATGTTCTTGTTGTGAGCAAGAAGAGGGTGGATCACTTGACCCTTAGAGATTTCTACAGTGCTACCCGGAATGGTTGGGAAGATGAGGGGCTTCAAGGGCATTTTGACCCACCAATACAGATTAGTTGATTCATTGGTGATTGATCTGAAGCTGATCCGGTTACTGCTGATAGTAGCTGCTTCTGTTGGTGTAGGTGGGGCGATTTCCGAAAAGTCCAATCCTGAGCTGGAATCGCGGTCCAAGCTAGACTCAGAGTCTAAAAGGATCCTTAATTTCTGGTTCTAATATTCTAGATTCAGGGCTTCTTACTTGAATCTGCTCCCTTGTTGTAAGGAACTAGGGCTGCAATGAGGTCCACTAGGACTATGTTGCACTCTGAGACTTGGGTGTTATCTAGTAGTCGACGAACAAGCTCCCCAACCCTTACAGAGACCTTGTAATGGGTGGATTGAGTGTTGGACTGAAAAAAACTTGTGCTCCCTCCTCTCCTGTGTCTTCAGGGAGGAAAACCCAATTTCCTGACAAAAGCGAGCCGAGTCCAAGCTAGGTCTTCAGATACTGCTGAAGCCAAGATACTGCAGTGGGGTTGTGAGCTAGGACTGAGTATTCCTCACCCTGAGTTTGGGTCTTGCTGAGAATGCAACACGCCTTATTGATAAAGATGTTCTGGACTGCTTGTCGAAGTTGGTTCTCTGCTTCTGTAGGGGAGAGGGTGACTAGGTAGGGCACAAGAGCGAGGCTGTTGAGTGTGGTACCAATAGACAACGCTAGGGATTGCAATCAAATGTAAGATCAGTTCTTCCTGTACTGATCTAAAGGTTTACTAAGGTATCGCCTAGGGGTACTCATTGCTTGAGAACTAAGATAGGTCTGATGGATATGGGCTAAGAGTTTGAGAGCTGGTTTGGATTGAAGAACTTTGTATACAAGATGATTGTGATGGGGAGCCTCCTACTGAGAGTCCCCTCCTATTTATACATGAGTATTTATTGATGATGTCATGATACTACCATAGTTATAAAGGAGGTGGTTTCTGGAGCAAGTAGTGCTTGACCACCTTCTTTAATGGAGCCATGCTTCTAAATGACCAATTCTTCCACAATGTTCTGCAACTATCTGGCTCCATTTACGATGTCATAAATTAGACTTAGTCTATCATGATATCATGAATTATCTCCTTTCTATAAGGAGTAACGCAGTTGGTTCTCAGCTGTGGGAACATCTATTGTTCAAGCACTAAACTGAGCGCTTAAAGTAGACTATTGTACATTGCCGCACAGATACCATCCTTCCATGGGAATGTCTATTGTTCAAACGCTATGCTGGGTGAAACCTGGGTGAACCTGGGCACTAAGGCAAACTACCTGACAGTTGTATGTGATGTCTGTCCATCTTCTTTCTGGTGCTTGTCACGACTACGTCGCGCCCAAGTCCAACTGAACACGGAGACCTTGCTATAATCACATTCTACTATCCCACGAAACGGAGAACTCGGAGAGTAGTCGGACTCACATCGGATAAGCATTGGTTTAACCTCGGACTCTTTCTAATCATGTGTCTCTCTTTGTCAGCCTTCTTTCGCTTAGCGTGCTTCTCTTCTCTCGGCTAGGAGGTCACCTGTCACTGCCCCACGCTTCTATCCTCGTGTTCTCCCACACCGCCGCGCAGTGTACTCATGTCAAGTTTGTAAGCCTCCACTCCTGTATCTCTATTTATACTGGTAGGCGTAGAGGACTTATTCCTCACGCAACGTCTTGAACTTCCTCCTTCACTTGTAACTCCTCTCCTCTCTCCACTTATCAACGTTGAGCTTCTAGTGCTCCTCGTTGTCTTCTATACATATCATTGTCCTCTCCATCGAGCTCCTAGTGCTCGACGTCGTCCAGCGGTTCTCCTCAGACATCCCATCGTGACAGTGCTGAGAGTGGTTGCAGTGGCCCTTGAACCTTCTGATTGATTGTTTTCATTCTCACACATGCATCAAAATAGTCCACATAGTTGTTTATGAATTTGGTCATTGATGGCCACCAGTAGTTCTAATGTTTTGGCCCTTCCTGGGTGCCCTGCTGTGATTTCATCATGCCTCAATTTGACTATGTCTCTTTACAGGTTCTGATCCTGTGAGATGTAGATCTTTTGTCCATATATCAGCACCTTATTCACTAGGCAATATTCACTCATCTGCCCCTTGACTTTGCTGGGGCATCCTCTACATTGATTTGCAAGAAGGCCAGGATGGCAGCCCTTGACTTGTCTTTCATCAATGCTCCTCTTACCCTTCTGACTAATTCCTTATCTGAGAATATTGTTGCTGTGATTTCAAAGTGAGATTTAAAAAAAATTGGTTTGAAAACCTCTACTCCTCCCTTTGGCTGATAGTCTAGCTTTTGGGAGAGTGGGTCTGGTCTTGCTTTCACCCCCAGATGGTACTCAATTTTGAAGTAGAACCCTACTAGGAATAGGCTCCATCTGGCTTACCTTCTAGAAGGTTCTTTTGTGGTTAAGAATGTTTTGAGGTTTGCATAGTCCATGATGACAATTATCTGGCTGTTTGCTCCTTAAAGGTACTGCCTCCAGTCCCTGAAAGCTTTGTATATTGCCAGAAGCTCTAGGTTGCAGATGTTGTAGTTCTTTTCTGCTGGTGATAGTGATTTTAAGGTGTAGGCTATGGGGTGAAGCTTCCTATCCTCGCTTTTTTGAGCTAGTATGGCACCTCTTGTGAATACTAAGCAATCAGTTTCCACCATGTGAGGTTTCTTGAAATCTGGGAAGGCAAGTATGGGGGCTGAGGTAAAAGCTTTCTTGAATGCTTCTAACAATGCCTGTTGCTTTGCTCCCCATGTAAACTTCTCATTCTTCTTCAACAGGTTCATCATCAGCCTTGCAATCCTCAAATATCCCTGGATGAATCTTTGATAGGAGTTGGTGAACCCCAAGAACACTTGAATGTCATAGATGTTCTTGGGTACTGGCCATTCTTTGATTGCAGCTATCTTTGCCTTATCTATTTGCATGGTCATTCCATCAATAATGAACCTGAGGTACTTGATTTCTTGAAGATTGAATTCGCTTTTTAAGTGGTTTGCCTAGACATTGTTCTATTTTAATCCTTAAAGAACTTCTGTGATGATGCAATCATGCTTCTCTTGTGTTTTTGTAAGGATTAGTATTTTATTGAGGTAGACGACTACCTCATGGTTGAGCATGTCTCTAAAGATGTTGTTCATAAACAGCTAGAAGTTTGCAGGTGCATTGGTTAGACTGAAGGGCATTACTGTGTACTTGTAGTGTCTGTATTGCATCCTGAACACTGTCTTTCATTTGTCCCCATCTGCTATTTACACATTGCTGTATCATGGTCATAGGTTGATCTTACTGAAAATCTTTGACCCTTAGACTTAATCCATGATCTCATCTCATGTGGGAGTAGTAGCAGATACCTGTTCTTGATGGTCATTGCATTTAGGTCGCTGTAATCGATGCATAAGTAGAGGCTCCTATCCTTCTTCTTCATATATATGACAGGTGCCCTGGCAGGTGATTTCAATGGTCTGATGTGACCTTTCTTCAGATTTTCATCAAGATACTCTCAAAAGGTGTTGAGCTCTGATGGCAACATGGCATATATTTTCTTGAACACAGGCATTTTGCCAGGTAGGAGATCAATCCTCAGATTGTATTCTTGACTTGATGGGAGGACTTCTGATTTTTTCTTGTTGAATATATCCGATTAGTGGTGGAACTGCAGGGGAACTGCTTCTGCTAGTTCCCTCTTTGGTTTTGATCCCTCATCTGCCTCTGTGATTCTTGCTATATGTGACTGTCTAGCTGCAATCTCAAGGGGGTTGAGTTTGTGTGGCCACACTGAAGTCAATAGCATCTATAGTATGCTGTTTTCCAGTATTTCTGTAATGAAGGCAAAGTCAAGGGGATTATATCTCGATGGGGTTGGGTTGCTACCCAGCCTTTCTAGCATTCTTCATAGTTCCTCATTCTTCTTTGGCTTTCATGAAGCTCTTGCATCCACACCATATGTGTCAACATGTATAGGTAGGCAATGCTGGAAACAGTGTTGTGACTTGAACATAAGTCTATCTGCTATATCCTTAGAACCCTCTATTTCTGGTTGGTGCTGCATGATCTATGTCAAGCTGATGACTACATCATATCTCCCAATGTTAGCTATGTAGAACTTTTGTAGGTTGCTGTGGTTTTTGATTTTCATTGTTTCTTTAGCTGCTTTGTTGATTCTATTATCTTAGATGGGTTCTACATTGATTGTGCATGCAGGTCTCAAAGGAATATCAAATGTAGGGATGTTGTGGGATTGACCAGTGATTTATTGATAAAAACTCTTGAGGCCCCTGGATCATAGAGTCTCAGGGTGGCGTCATGACTTTGTCCTGTTCTCAGTCCAAACCCAACATGGACTCTCCCTTTATGATCATATTCTACTATCCCACAGACACAGACCTCAGACTATCCTCAGATTTACCCCAGACTATCTTCTAATCATATGTCTCTCTTGGTTAGCCTTCTCTTGGTTAGCATTCTTTTCTTCTCTCACTAGGAGGTTACCTGTCACTGCCCTGCACTTCCACCCCATGTGTCATCCCACAGCACTGCACAGTGTACTCATGTCATGTCTGTAATCCTCCACTCATGTAACCTATATATACTGGTAGGCATTGAGGACTTACTCCTCATGCAAGGTCTTGTATCTCTCCTCTCCTCTGTACCTCTTTGCCTCTCCACTCACTAATATTGAGCTCTAAGCACTCCTTTTTGTCTCTGGTGTAAATTTTGCTGTCCTTCTCTTTGGGCTCCTAGCACTCCAACTTTGTTGTCCAGCAGCCCTTAGTTCCACTTGTGACAGGCAGGGATTGCGATTTTTTTGAACTTCAGGATTCATTCCAATTATAATGAAGCTTCTAGGTCTTTTTTCATAAGTCAAGGGGAATTCATGTATTGATAATGATCACCAAAGGTGTTACCCATAATCATTAGTGTAATGGGGGTAAAAGACTCAGAAGACATAGAGGAGAGTAAATCATAAAAGTTCTTTGAGCATACTGGGAAATGTAGCAACCTGTCACAATGAGAGGACTGAAGTACTGCTGGACAACAACTAGAGGGGTCTTGACGATGACGAGCACTAGGAGCTCAACATTGATAAGTGGAGAGGATGAGGAGGAGTACAATAGAGGAGTAGGTACAAGACGTTGTGTGAGGAGTAAGTCCTCTTCACCTACTAGTATATATAGGTGTACAGGGGTGGAGGCTTACAAACCTAACATGAGTACACTGTGCAGCAGTGTGGGAGAACATGTGGGGAGAAGCGCAGGGCAGTGACAGGTGACCTCCTAAGCGAGAGAAGAGAAGCATGTTAAGCGAGAGAAGTCTGACAAAGCAAGACACATGATTAGAAGTTAGTTCGAGGTAAAACCGATAATGATCTGAGATAAGTCTGAGGTCCATCCCATGGGAAAGTAGAATGTGACCATAGAGGAGGAGCCTGTGTTTGATTGGACTTGTGTAAGATTAGTTCTTCAGGGACTAATCTAAGTTTTCACTAAGGTGACGCCTAGGGGTACTCTCTAGCTAAGAACTGGCTCTGCATGGCTTGAAGAACTGTTATACCAAGTGATTGCGATGGGGAGCCTCCTA
>WSTV01000658.1:0-15678 GCA_019632285.1 Tulasnella sp. 332
CTATCCCAGTCTCAAACAGTGAGTACCCCTAGGCGATACATTAGTAAAACCTCAGATCAGTCCAGGAAGAGCTGATCCCACAGCTCTATCATAGCTCTCGTTTCCTTGCTCATTTCCCTTATTAAATGTGCTAATCCTCCTACTGATGGTTTCTTTTCCTCTTGTGCTGCTCAAGGATAAAATTGTGGATGCTCTTCATACCACAAATAAACAGCAACTTTCCCGTTTGGCTTGACACATGGTTATTATATGACTATTTTGCTACTGCCTATAGTGGGACCCAATCATCCTAACAGTGTGATATAAAATTCTTTGGATAACTCCCAAGAATCTGACCTACTTGTTCTGTTTGTCTGTCTGACTCTGGATGATAGCCCAGTAAGATTGCAGGGCAAATTCCTAACAATTCATACAACCCTTTTCCCCTTGGAAATTGTTGTTAAATTGCATTCCCCTATTAGATATTATGTCCTCTGGTGTTCCATGTATCTTCCATACATTATTGAGGAACAACCTTGCTGTTGATTCTCCTGTTTCCTTGGACGTACACAGAATAAACTGTGCTCCTGCTGAGAATTGATCTGTAACCATGAGAATGGCATTCTTTCCTTCATTCTCTGGTAAACCCATTATAAAGTCGTAAGATATATGCATCCACTTCCTGTCGGGTGATGTTTGCGGCTCTAGTGGACCATATAGGCATGTGTGATCAGCTTTTATTCTTTGGCAAGTATTGCACCCCTTTATTTGATCTTTAACAACTTTGCCCATTCTGGGCCTATAGAATCTTTGCGATGTGAGTTCCTCTGTAGATTTTGGACCTCTGTGTCCTGCTCCACATGTATTGTGGACTATGTAGATGACTGCTTGTCTAAGATCTGTGTCTTCCCTGGATGGAGATTTTTCTTTTATGGCAAAGATATTCACCATTCCAAGCTCAACTTGCTAAGGGCTTGCTTGCTGTTTAATGAACTCAATATATGGGGCCACTGTACCATTGTGTGGTGTAATGTCACAAATTCTTTTGAAGTACGGTGGCTTCATCCAACTAAAGTGCTTTCCCCAGCGCATTAAAGAATTGTTCTTCTGTAGATATGCAGTCGACTAACTCTGGTCGATCCATAGGTTTATGATTTATTCGTCATGATAAAGCATCTGTCCTGGTTGTCACGATGGGAGGTCGGAGGGAACTGCTGGATGACAACGAGCACTAGGAGCTCGATGAGAAGGACAATGAATTGTATAAGAGAAGTCAGGGAGCACTAGGAGCTTAATGACTGTGAGTGGAGGAGAGAGGAGAGGGAGGTACAATGAAGAGTGGAGATACAAGACATTGCATGAGGAATAAGTCCTCTACGCCTACTAGTATATATAAGAGTACAAGAGTGGAGGCTTACAAACATGAAATGTTGACACTGTGTGGCGGTGTGGGAGAACACGAGGATAGAAGCATGGGGCAGTGACAGGTGACCTCCTAAGTGAGATGAAAGAAGAGAAGAGAAGCAAGCTAAGCGAGAGAAGGCTTACTAAGCAAGACACATGATGAGAAAGAGTCTGATGTAAAACCGAAAATAGTCCGAGGTTGTTCCAAGGTCCGTTCCATGGGAATAGTAGAATGTGATCATGAAGTAAGAGCCCATGTTCAAATGGGACTTAGGCAGGATGAAGTCGTGACACTTGCCCCTTCTAAGGTTGTTGAGCGCGAGTGGTGGGTCAAGTGCGAGACAACTGTTGTGGGTGAGGTTGATCTGGGTTGGTGTCATGGAAGTCTTTGATAGCGTTTGCAGCATTGGTCATGTTTTCCAGGTAGTTCCATGAATTTTCTGATGTATCGTAGCCTTTCCACTTTACCAGGTACTGGAAGCGGGTTTGATGCCATCTGGAGTCCAGGATTTCTTCGACTTCGTATTCCTCCTCACCTTCCTGATTCCGAACTGGTGCTGGTGGTGTCTGCTTTCTTCCTTCGATCGGGTCCTTCGACCATGCCACCAGACATGATACATGGAAAACTGGGTGTATCTTTAGCATATCTGGGAGTTTTAATTGGTAAGCTGACCTTCCAACTTTCTCTAATACTTCATATGGTCCGAATCTTTGATGTTCCAACTTGGCTGAGGGTCTCATCATCTTAATCGCCTCGGTTCCAGTGATGGTGTCCTTTTGGTTCAACCAAACACAATCCCTGACTTGATGCGGAGTCGCCTGTTGCACATGTCAGTCGTAGAACTCCTTATGCTTGTCTTCCGCCTTTTTCAACATTGCCTTCAGTTCTTCTTCTATCTCCTTAATCCTCCTTGACATCTCTTCTGCTGCTGGGACTCTCGAATCGTTAAATGACTGCGGTGCAATCATAGGATGCCTTCCTGTGTCCGTGTAGAAGGGGGTCATCCTGATCGATGTGTTAACCGAATTGTTGTACTGGAATTCGGCTAGTGCGAGCCACTCATCCCAGTCATTCTGTCTGTAGTTTGTGTACAGTCAGAGGTATTGTTCCATCAGCGAGTTGATTCTTTCGGTTTGTCCATCAGTTTGAGGGTGATAAGCTGTGGAGAAGCTTGGCTTTATTCTGATGGATTCGTAGAGTCTCTTGATGAATTCTGAGTTGAACATTGCTCCTCGATCCGACACAGTTCTTAGTGGCATCCCATGATGTTTCCACATGTTTTCCAGGAACATCTTCATGGTGTCTTTGGCTGTTGCTGACTCGTTTGTTGCTACGAAGTGCACTTGTTTCGTGAATCTATCCACAACCACTAGGACCGAATTGTGTTTTTGCTTGGTTACCAGGAGTTTGACCACGAAGTTGTATGTGATGTCTGTTCATCTTCCCGTGGGAGCTTCCAATGGTTGTAGGTTCCCTTGGGGTTTCTGATTGATGGTCTTTGTTCGTAGGCAGTTGTCGCAGTGATCTACATAATCGTGGGTGAATTTCGTCATTGATGGCCACCAGTAGGTTCTCAACACTAGTTCTAGCATCTTTGCTCTCCCTGGATGTCCTGTGGTTACTGCATCATGCCTGGATTCAAGGATGTCTTTCCTGATCGTGTGGTTCTGGGGGACATAGATTTTGTTCCAATACATCAGTACCTCATTGACTAGGGTGTCACGACTACGCCGCACCTAAGTCCAACTCGAACACAGGATCTCTTCTTATGGTCACATTCTACTCTCCCATGGAACGGAGCTCGGAAGGATATCGGACTTATCTCGGAATTATATCGGACTAACTTCTTATCATGTGTTTCACTTAGTCATCAGGCTTCTCTTCTATTCCCTCACTGTCCCTACGCTTCTCTCGGCTAGGAGGTCACCTGTCACTGCCCTGCACTTCTATCCTCGTGTTCTCCCACACCACCGCGCAGTGTACTCGTGTTCCATTTGTAATCCTTCACGCCTGTAAACATATATATACTAGTAGGCGTAGAGGACTTATTCCTCACGCAACGTCTTGTATCCCTCCTCTCATACATTGTCCTCCACTACCAACTCCTCTTATCGTCGACTGAGCTCCTAGTGCTCTTCGTCGTCTCTTATACACTTATTCCTTGTCCTCATCAAGCTCCTAGTGCTCGACGTCATCCCGCGGTTCTCTCAGACTTCCCTTCGTGACATTATGTTGCGTCTTAACACCGCTCCACGACACTTCATGCCAGTACTCCGCTATAACCTCCGAAACAAAGAAACCCCTAACCTCTACACCCACAACATCAGCAGGCTGGCGCAAGACAGCAACAGGATAATCGCATTCGCCATTGACAACAGGGACCTAGACAGAATCAAACAGATCCTACCTGGTAGCTGGGTACTTCGCGAAAATCATCCCCACCCCATCGTCTGCATCCCGTATTACCCCAAACGCCAACAACTCTCACGAATCATCCACGTCGACCCCACTATCTGTCCTGCCCACCTACATGTCGAACTCAGAGTTCAAACAAAACTCCACATAACTCACACCACCTTCGAAAGCCTTGCTTGGTGGGACTAAAACAAAACGCCTCTGAAACAAATACACCAGTACCGTTCAAGGGTACCGTCCGATCACGACTCAGATAGCGAGTCGCACACCACCATCCAATCCCCATCCCCGTATCAACCACCACTATATCCCATCCAAGCAATCCCCACCATCAGTCTCCCGCCAGCAATGGCAACACAACAACCCACCTATGACCAGCTGCTCGCGCAGATCGCAGCACTGGCAACACAGGTGGCAAACTTAATAACCAACATCAGCAATATAGCAAATCTCCCAGCTCAAGCCACGCAACCAGCAGTACAATATATCCAATTCATCTTTATCGGGAGGCCCAATCCAGCGGGACCCTCCATTACCCACCAAAACGTCGCGCAACTACCTCCGAAAGGCCCCAAGGTAGCTACCCCTGATAAGTATGATGGGAAGAAGCATGGCGACTGGGTGTACGAATTCATCACCGCCTGCGAGCAGTACATGGTCATGTTGGCCCAACAATTCACAAGCGACATCGACCTCATCAACTGGACCATCGGGTACCTCAGCGAAGAGGCCCAAAAGTGGTCCTTGATCATCATTAAGGACTTGTCCTCCGCTGCTCCGACAATCGACACATGGGTGAAATTCAAAGAAGCGTTCGAGCACGCTTTTGGCGATCCAGATTGAGTCGCCAAAGCTGAGACCGCGCTACGGAATCTCCGACAAACTGGCTCCACAGCAACGTATACGGCGGAGTTCAGCAAGCATGCACACCATGTCACGTGGAACGACCAGGCACTACTATCCCAGTACAAACTGGGATTGAAGACCGAGATCAAGCTCGCTAAAGCCGCTTCGGGATGGGCGGCCAACCTCCTTGACGTCCAGGAGGAAGCTATCACTATCGACAACCGACTGTTCGAAGCGCACGCTGAAGAACGCTGACAAGCACCATGCCCAACCCAAACCACTCCACAACGTCCACCAGCCCCTGTCATTCCCCAACAGCCTCGCAACGCCAACCCTTACGTCCAACAAGTCATGAGAGATCGAGTGCAGCAGCAACGACCTCAGCAACAACAGCAACAACAACAACAGCCTCGGAACCAAGGACGTCCAGGCGCCCCCCGCGATCCCAATGCTATGGAGATCGATCAGGGAGGATGCCGACGCCTGACTGACGCTGAGAAACAAAGGAGAAGGCAGGCGGGAGCGTGCTTGTGATGTGGACAGATAGGCCACTTTGCAAGGGATTGTAGGGCCGTGCCCCTGGCAGTAAATGCCAGGTTGGATCGACGAGCAGAGCCTGCAGAAGAGAACAGTTGGGAAGCTAGGCAGGAAGCAAGGGCTGCAGAGATGAGAGCAGCAGACGAAGCAGCGGCGAGGGCATTCGAAGGAGTAGATGCCCAAGAGAACGGGCAGGAAGGCGCAGGGCGCCAGGGAAACGGTTGGGACTGAGGTGCAACGTCGCGTCACCTACAGTCCCGTTATACTCATCCAATTTCTATGCACCTCTATGTTCTATGTCGCTTGAGCACGAATTTTTTGATGTACCCTCTACTACTGCTACCATCATGGCTAATGCCCTCGTCGATGGTCAATACCAATCCAACCTTAACATCAAAAAAGACCTCAAAGCACCATTCGAACTCGAAGCAACATTGAAATTGGATCAAACCGCGATACCTATACTAGTCCTTTACGACCCTGGCACCTCTGCCGTATTTATCAACAAAACCTTAGTGAACAAACACATAATCCCTACCTTCAACATCCCCTCGAGACCCGCGTATACGATCAATGGAGAACGGATCCAAGCAGAAGGGATCAACCAAGCTGTTTGATGCGAACTTTAAATCGAGAACCACCACAACATACAGAAGTTCCATGTGGCAGACATTGGAAGATACGATGTGGTCATCGGACTGACATGGATACGTCAGCACCAACCAGAAGTCGAATGGTTGAAGGACATGGCAGACAGAATGATCTTCAAATCGAGATATTGTTCACAACACTGCCTTCCCATCCATATCGACGCGTACGGCATGGACTCCCGAGCCCCGCGAATGACGAAGAAGAACTCGGAGACACGGGAAAAGATCGAAACCTTAGTAAGCAACCCTCAAGCTGAAAAGGGAACCCTTGATATCGCCTTCATCACAGAGAACGCATGGAAGAAACACTCTGTGGATGCTATTGACACTGGTGCGTTCTGGTTGCACAAACTCAACCCCCTCGAGATTGCAGCAGGACAGTCACACGCGGCGAGGATCGTGGAAAAAGACGATAAGTCCAAACCAAAGAAGGAACCAACAGAAGCGATTCCCCCGCAGTTCCACAGATACTTGGAGATCTTTGACAAAAAGGAATCCCAAGTCTTACCCCCTTTGAGAGACTACGACCTATGCATCGATCTCCTTCCAGGAAAAACCCCGCTGTTCAAGAAAATCTACGCCATGTCACCAACCGAGCTTAATGCACTACGCGAGTATCTCGACGAAAACCTGCAGAAAGGCCACATACAACCATCAAAGTCACCGGCCGGAGCGCCCGTCATGTATATGAAGAAGAAGGACGGAAGTCTTAGACTCTGCGTAGACTATCGAGACCTAAACGCTATGACAGTGAAGAACTGTTACCCGCTGCCGCTACCAAACGAGATTATGGATTGAGTACAAGGAGCGAAGATCTTCAGCAAAATCGATCTACAGTCAGGATACAGTAACGTCTGAATAGCTGAAGGAGACGAGTGGAAAACGGCCTTTCGAACGAGATACGGGCACTACGAATACACCATCATGCCATTTGGGTTAACGAACGCCCCTGCCAACTTCCAGCTTTTCATGAACGACATCTTCCAGGACATGCTTGATCACCAGGTGGTCATCTACCTAGACGACATCCTGATATTCGCCAAAACGCAGGAAGAGCATGACGAAATCGTCATGGAGGTACTGAAGCGACTAAAAGCCAACAACGTCTGGGCCAATCACTCAAAGAGCGAGTTCAATCTAACGGAGATCAAATATCTAGGGTTCATCATTAACGGAACCACGATGAGAATGGACAGAGCCAAGATAGAAGCAATCGAAGAATGGCCAGTACCAAAGTCGGTTCACAATATTCAAGTATTCCTCAGGTTCGCGAACTTCTACCAAAGGTTCATTCAGGGATACTCAAAGATAGCGAGACCTATGATGGACTTGTTAAAGAAAGGCGAGAAGTTTATACGGGGAGAGAAACAACAAGCAGCTTTAGACGCATTCAAGAAAGCTTTCACATCATCCCCAGTCCTCACCTTCCCTGACTTCGACAAACCATACGTCGTAGAAACGGATTCCTCCGTATT
This sequence comes from Tulasnella sp. 332, assembly GCA_019632285.1. Classification (NCBI taxonomy): domain Eukaryota; kingdom Fungi; phylum Basidiomycota; class Agaricomycetes; order Cantharellales; family Tulasnellaceae; genus Tulasnella; species Tulasnella sp. 332. The sequence continues at coordinate 7,308 of WSTV01000658.1, forward strand.
CGTGAGAGGAGCAATACTATCGCAGAAGGGAGAAGACGGAAAACTCCATCCGATTGCCTACGCTTCGAAGTCGTTATCACCAGCGGAACGGAACTATGACGTTTACGATCTAGAGCTCCTAGCCATCTACAAAGCTTTCAGAGACTGGAGACAGTATCTCGAGGAGGCAAATGGTCAAACCACGGTAATAACCAACCACGCCAACCTGGAAACGTTCATGACAACCAAAGAACCCTCGAGAAGACAAGCCAGATGGAGTCTATTCCTGGCAGGATTCGACTTTAAGATTGTATATCGACCCGGAGTAAAAGCGAGACCCGACCCCCTATCCAGAAGGCCAGACCATCAGCCAAGGGGGGAAGAAGAGAATTTCAAAACAATTCTCAAAAAGTCGAACTTCGAAATCGGAGCCATGACGTTCTCAGACCAAGAGTTCGTAGAAAAGATCAAGAGCGAACTAGGAAAGGACAAATCAATGTCTGCTGTCCTGGCCTTCTTCCAAGCTGAAGCAGCGAACACACCAGCAAAAATAAAGGAAAAGATGAGTGACTACTACTTAGTAGATGGCATACTCATATACAAGGGAAGAATCTATGTTCCTCAGCACCACGGTCTTCACAGGGAAATTGTAAAATCAAGGCATGACGCCGCAACAGCAGGACACCCAGGAAGGGCGAGAACACTCGAACTCGTAGGAAGAAACTACTGGTGGCCATCGATGACAAAATTCATTAATGATTACGTGGACCATTGCGACGCATGCCTAAGAACCAAGACGATCAATCAAAAGGCACAAGGTCCACTGCAACCTCTCGAAGCCCCAGAAGGATGATGGACAGACATTACTTACGACTTCGTAGTGAAACTTCTGATCACCAAAAGGAAAAACGACTCAGTTCTAGTGATTGTCGACCGCTTCACGAAACGAGCCCACTTCATCGCGATGAGAGAAAGCATAACCGCCCAAGAAACTGCGAAGTTATTCCTAGAAAACATATGGAAAGATCATGGCACACCTCTGCGAATGGTATCAGACAGAGGAACGACGTTCAACTCTGAGTTCATGAAGCGACTATATGAGTTGGTAGGGATTAAACCCAACTTCTCGACCGCCTACCATCCTCAAACCGACAGGCAGACGGAAAGGATCAACTCGTTAATGAAACAATACCTTCGCCTCTACGTGAACTACAGACAAGACAACTGGGACGAATGGCTAGCAATGGCTGAGTTCCAATATAACAACTCCACCAGCTCATCGACTGGAGTGACACCTTTCTATGCAGACCAAGGAAGGCACCCAACGATAGCCCCACAAACGTTCAATGATACGAAAGTACCTGCAGCGGAAGAAATGGCGATGAAGATAAAGGAAATTGGGGAAGAAGTGAAGGCAATGCTGAAGAAGGCAGAAGACAAACATCGAAGATTCTATGATACCCACATGCAACAGGCGACTCCGCATCAAGTCGGGGATTGTGTATGGCTGAGCCGAAAGGACAGTCTCACCGGAACCGAGGCGATTAAGACGTTGAGGCCCTCTGCGAAGCTGGAGCATAGGAGATTCGGACCATATGAAGTTATAGAGAAGGTCGGAAGGTCAGCTTACAGATTGCAACTCCCTGACACACTGAAGATCCATCCCGTTTTCCATGTATCACGGTTGACGGCCACGTTAAAGGATCCAATTGAAGGACGGAAGATGACACCTCCCCCACCTGTGCAAAACGAAGTTGGAGAAGAAGAGTACGAAGTGGAACGAATACTGGATTCACGATGGCACCGAACCAGGTTTCAGTACCTCGTACAATGGAAAGGATACAATGTGTCGGAGAACTCGTGGAACTACCTCGAAGACACTATGAATGCAGATGAACTGATCGAGGATTTCCACAGAGCCAACCCAGACAGACCACACCCCCAACGGTTGCTTCGCACTTCGTCGCATAATCGTGCTCAACAACCTTAGAGGGGGCAACTGTCACGACTACGCCGCGCCTAAGTCCAACTCGAACACAGGATCTCTTCTTATGGTCACATTCTACTCTCCCACGGAACGGAGCTCAGAAGGATATGGGACTTATCTCGGAATTATATTGGACTAACTTCTTATCATGTGTTTCACTTAGTCATCAGGCTTCTCTTCTATTCCCTCACTGTCCCTACGCTTCTCTTGGCTAGAAGGTCACCTGTCACTGCCCCGCACTTCTATCCTCGTGTTCTCCCACACCACCGCGCAGTGTACTCGTGTTCCATTTGTAATCCTCCACTCCTGTAAACATATATATACTAGTAGGCGTAGAGGACTTATTCCTCAAGCAACGTCTTGTATCCCTCCTCTCATACATTGTCCTCCACTACCAACTCCTCTTATCGTCGACTGAGCTCCTAGTGCTCTTCGTCGTCTCTTATACACTTATTCCTTGTCCTCATCGAGCTCCTAGTGCTCGACGTTGTCCAGCAGTTCTCTCAGACTTTCCTTCGTGACATAGGGCATAATTGCTCATCTGGTCTTTGATCTTGGCTGGTGCCCTATCCGCATCGCTTCTCAGGAAGGCCAGAACAGCAGACATTGCCTTGTCTGTCTTGAGTTCTTCCTTGATCCTTTCCACTATCTCTTTGTCTGAGAATATGGTGGTGTTGATTTCAAAATGATTTTTTTCGAGGATGGGTTTGAATTTTCCTTCTTCCCCTTTTGGCTGGTGATCTGGCCTTCTTGATAGAGGGTCCGGCCTTGCTTTTACGCTGGGTCTATAGACTATCTTGAAGTCAAACCCGGCCAGGAATAAACTCCACCTTGCTTGCCTTCGTGATGGCTCTTTGGTTGTCATGAATGTCTTGAGGTTAGTGTGGTCGGTTACTACCATTGTTTGGCCTTTTGCCCCTTCTAGGTACTGTCTCCAATCCCTGAATGCTTTGTAGATTGCTAGCAGTTCGAGGTCATAGACATCATAATTTCACTCTGCCAGTGATAGTGACTTCAAGGCGTATGCTATGGGGTGGAGTTTCCCATCGTCACCCTTTTGTGATAAGATCGCACCTCTGGCAAATACCGACAAGTCCGTTTCTACGACATAAGGTTTCTTGAAATCAGGGAAGGCGAGGACTGGGGAAGATGTGAACACCTTCTTGAACGTGTCTAGTGACTCCTGTTGTTTTCTTCCCCAGCTGAACTTCTCACCTTTCTTCAGCAAGTCTATCATGGGTCAAGCAATCTTTGAATACCCTTGGATGAACCTTCTGTAGAAGTTGGCAAAGCTGAGGAATACTTGAATATTGTGCACTGATTTTGGTATCAGCCATTCCTCGATGGTGGCTATCTTTGCCTTATCCATCCGCATTGTTGCCCCATTGATGATGAACCCTAGGTACTCAATTTCGGTGAGATTAAACTTGCTCTTCGAGTGATTGACCCAGATGTTGTTCTTCTTTAGTCTTCTCAGCACTTCCCTAACTATCTTGTCATGTTCCTCCTGTGTCTTCGCGAAGATCAGGATGTTGTCAAGGTAGATGACCACCTGATGGTCGAGCATGTCGCGGAATATGTCATTCATAAAGAGCTGAAAATTCGCTGGTGCATTGGTGAGTCCAAAGGGCATCACGGTGTATTTGTAATGTCCATATCACATCCTGAATGCAGTTTTCCATTCGTCTCCTTCTGCAATTCGGCTGTTGCTGTACCTCGATCGAAGATCGATTTTGCTGAAGATCTTTGTGCCTTGTACTCGGTCCATGATCTCGTTAGGTAGCAGTAGTGGGTATCAGTTCTTTACTGTCATCGCATTGAGGTCTCTGTAGTTGATGCATAACCTCAGGCTCCCATCTTTCTTCTTCATGTACATGATAGGGGCTCCGGCTGGTGACTTTGATGGGCGGATATGCCCCTTCTTGACGTTCTCATTGAGGTACTCCTGAAGTGCGTCAAGCTTGGTTGGCAACATCGCATAGATCTTCTTGAACAGGGGAGTCTTCCCTGGCAGTAAGTCGATTCATAAGTCGTAGTCTTGGTTAGGTGGCAGAACTTGGGATTCCTTTTTGTTGAATATCTCCAAGTATTCGTGGAACTGTGGGGGAACGACTTCTGCCAGTTCCTTCTTAGGTTTGGACTTGTCATCCTGCTCCGCGATCCTTGCCGCATGCAACTGTCCTGCTGCAATCTCGAGGGGGTTAAGTTTGTGTGACCAGAACACACCAATGTCGAGGGCTTCCTCTGCGTGCCTTCCCCATGCACTTTCTTCTACGAAGGCAATGTTGATTTTCTTGCTCTCTTCCGTGGTCTTCATCAGCTTCCGTGGTGCTCTAGAGTCCACGCTGTACACGTCGATGTGAACAGGAAGGCAGTGCTGGGAGCAGTATCTCGATTTAAAGACCATCCTGTCAGCCACCTCTTTGGACCATTCGATTTCGGGTTGGTGTTGTCTCACTCATGTTAATCCAATGATGGCGTCATATCTCCTGATATCTGCCACATGGAATTTTTGTATGTTGTGGTGATTCTCGATCTGTAATTTGCATCGTACTGCTTGATCGATTCCTTCAGTCTGAATGGGTTCTCCATTGATGGTATAGGCGGGTCTCGATGGGATATTGAAGGTGGGAATTAGGTGTTCTTTTACAAGGGTTTTATTGATGAATACTGCCGAGGCTCCAGGGTCATATAGTGCTAGGATTGGTATCGCATTTTGATCCAATTTCAGCGTTGCTTCCAATTCAAATGGTGCCTCGAGGTCTTTTTTGATGTCAAGAATGGATTGGTATTGTCTATTGACGAGGGCGTTAGCCATGATGGGGATATTGGTAGGTACATCAAAAAGGTTGGTCTTGAGCATAGAGTGAAGTGGAGCATAGAAATTGGATGAGCATAACGGGACTGCAGGTGATGCGATGTCGCACCTCAGTCCCAACCGTTTCCCTGGCGCCCTGCGCCTCCTTCCTGCCCATTCTCCTGGGCGTCTGCTCCTGTGAAAGCTCTGTCAGCTGCCTCATCCGCTGCCCTCAATTCCGCAGCCCTTGCTTCCTGCCTGGCCTCCCTTCCTTCGTCTTGTGCTGGCTCCACTCATCGATCCAACCCGGCATTTACTGCCAGGGGCACGGCCCTGCAATCTCTTGTGAAGTGACCCATTTGGCCACACCTCAGACAAGCCCCTGCCTGCCTTCTGCACTGCTTCTCTGCCTCAGTCAGGCGTCAGCGTCCTCCCTGGTTGATCTCTATAGCGTTGGGATCGCAGGGGGCGCCTGGACGTTCTTGGTTCCGAGGCTGTTGCTGTTATTGTTGTTGTGGCAGTCGTTGTTGGGCTCTTTCCCTCAAGACCTGCTGTATGTAAGGGTTGGCGTTTCGAGGTTGCTGGGGTTGCTGGAGGGGTTGTTGTGGTCGTGGGGGAGCTGGAGCAGGCAAGCGAGGGTGCTGTCGACATTCCTCTGCATGGGCTTCAAACAAACGGTTGTCTATGGTGATTGCTTCCTCCCGCAGGTCGAGGAGGTTGTTAGCCCACCCCGTGGCTGCCTTGGCAAGCTTGATTTCGGCTTTCAAACCCAGCTTGTATTGCAACATCAGGGCCTGGTCATTCCAGGTGACATGATGAGCAAACTTGCTGAATTCCGCAGTGTACGTGGCAGCGGAGCCAGTTTGTTTCAAGTTTCGTAAGGCTGCCTCAGCCTTGGCTTCCTGGTCAGGGTCGCCGAAGGCATGCTCGAATGTTTGTTTGAATTTTCCCCAAGTATTGATAGTGGGGGTGGTGGACGAAAGGTCTTTGATGATGATGAGCGCCCATTTCTGGGCTTCGTCTGTGAGGTAGCCCAAGGACCAGTTGATGAGGTCCAGGTCACTGGCAAACTGCTGGGCCAACATCACCATATACTGCTTGCAGGCTGCTATGGGTTTGTAGGCCTTGTCCCCCCTTTTCCTTCCGTCATACTTGTCAGGAACAGCTACTTTGGGTCCCTTTGGTGGCAGTTGGTTCACTTGTTGACTCGTGATTGATGGGCCTGGTGGCCTTGGAAGGCTGGTGAAGATGTATTGGGTGTGCGTGGTTGCAACCAGGGCAACAGCTGGTTGTACAGGAACATTTGCAAGTTGGTTGACATTAGTGGTGAGTTGGGCGACCTGAGTTGCCAATGCTGCTATCTGAGTGAGTAGTTGATTGTAGGTAGGTGCGTGTGTGGCCATTGCAGCTGGGAGTGCAATGGTGGGGATTGTTGGGGCTGCTGGTGGAAGGTATGGAGTTGGGGATGTGATGATAAGGGGAGTGTCGCTATCCGAGTCGTGTTCTAATGGTTCTCGGTAGTGGTTGGTGTTGTTGATTCAGGGAGGCATGGTGGCTTAATCCCACCTAGCGAGTTCTTCAAAGGTGGCGTGGATGAAATGTATGCGTGTTTGTATGCCCAGTTCCATGTGAAGGTAGGTGGGTTGGATGTTTCGGTTGATGTGGATTAATTGTGCAAGTTGCTGATGCTTGGGGTAGTATGGGATGCACACCTTTGGGTAGGGGTGAAACTCTTGCACAACCCAGCTACCTGGCAATGCTTGCTTTACTCGTTCCAAGTCTTTGTGTTTGATGGCAAAAGCGATGATTCGATTCGTGTTCTGCACGAGGTTACTGATGTTGGGTGTGTATAAGTTCGGGGTTTCTGTATTTCGAAGGTTGTATCTGAGCGCTGGCATATACTGTCGTGGAGCGGTTTTTGAAGACACAACGTAATGTCACGATGGGAGGTCAGAGGGAACCACTGGACGACAATGAGCACTAGGAGCTCGATGAGAAGGACAATGAATTGTATAAGAGAAGTCAGGGAGCACTAGGAGCTCAATAACTGTGAGTGGAGGAGAGAGGAGAGGGAGGTACAATGAGGAGTGGAGATACAAGACGTTGCATGAGGAATAAGTCCTCTACGCCTACTAGTATATATAAGAGTACAAGAGTGGAGGCTTACAAACATGACGTGTTGACACTGTGCGGCGGTGTGGGAGAACATGAGGATAGAAGTGCAGGGCAGTGACAGGTGACCTCCTAAGTGAGATGAAAGAAGAGAAGAGAAGCGAGCTAAGCGAGAGAAGGCTTACTAAGCAAGACACATGATGAGAAAGAGTCCGATGTAAAACCGAGAATAGTCTGAGGTTGTTCTGAGGTCCGTTCTGTGGGAATAGTAGAATGCGATCATGAAGTAAGAGCCCATGTTCAAATGGGACTTAGGCAGGATGAAGTTGTGACACTGGTGCTTTCTTTCCCTGCTTGATAACTAATGATGAAATTGAAGCTGCTCAAAACTCAGCCCAACTAACTTGTTGGCTTGTAAGCACTTTCATAGTGTGGAATATCTGTAAGTTCCTATGGTCACTCATGACCATGACTTGATGCTTGGTACCTTCCAAATAAGGATGTCACTGCTGAAAACCATGTACTACTGCCAGTAGTTCCTTGTCATGGATATTGTAATTTCATTCAGCAGGTTGTATAGACTTTGAGAAGAATGCTACTGGGTGTCTTTTCCCATCTTCTCCTTCTTGCAAGAGTTCTCCTCTCAATGTGTGGCCCGGGGTGTTGCGTTCTACTTGAAATGGTTTCTCAGGGTCAGGATGAATCAGAATGAGCCCTGTGATGGGCGAATGCTTGATCTTAATTGGTCCCCTATAACCATTTATGTTCCTGTAAAAATTGCAAAACCCTAGAAACAACTGAAGCCCTGTAATGTTCCTGGAAGTTGACCATTTCTTGACTGCATCAGTCTTTCCAAGATCTATCTGTAATCCTCTTGCAAATACTAAAACCCCAAGAAATCCTTTCTTGGGTACTTTGAACATGCACTTGCCTGGTTTAACATACAAGTTATTTTCTCCAGCCTTCTTAAGACTTCTAGAGTTAACTGTGCAAGTTCCTTTTCATCTTCAGCATATGCTAAGATGTTGTCTAGGTAAATGATGATCCTGTGATCTATCATGTCTCTGAATACTTTGTTCATCATCTGTTAAAAGACAGCTGGGGCATTACCAAGTCCTAACAGCATGACCATATATCCGAATTGCCCATAATGTGCTGAAAATACCATTTCCTATTCATTGCCTTCTGCAGACTGAATTAGATGATAACTGTAATGAAGATCCCTCTTCTTTAAATAATTTTGCTTTTCCTTAACTGGTCAGTTAAATTCCCAAGTAAAGGGATTGGATACTGATTTTTTATTGTGATGGCATTGAGATACCCATAATCAACCACCAATCTAATTTTTGTCATCTTTCCTGGATTGCCTTTCTTCCTAATGAAGGACGTTGACATGCTTAAAGGGGACTTAGATGGGCAAATGTACCCCTTTTCTAAGTGTTCCTTGATCCACTCCTCCTGTGCCTGGAGTTCTATTGGGGATAAGGGATAAACTG
>WSTV01000659.1:0-11467 GCA_019632285.1 Tulasnella sp. 332
GATCATTCATACAAGACTTCTAAACGCATACGCTACAAGAATTCCATCCGCATATAAAGCATCTGCAAATTAAATCCGGTCCGGAGGAAGATTTGGAAATGATAGAGTAAAAAGAGTCAAGACACCAAGGTGCCTCGATGGTTGAATGCCAGAACCCATTCGACAACGTGCATACCGATCGTCGCGTAGGATCCGAATAGCCGCAGGGCTAGATCAACTACGCTTCGCGTCATCTTCGTCATGTCGCCACGCTGTGCAGGTGAAGAAGTGGTAAAGCCGGGGATGACACTTTCTCCTCTTAGCTCGCGCTTCGGCAGCAGCTTCACCACCCTCGTTCTCTTCACTTCCGCCGCGTCATTCCCGAAGTACCTGTCAGACCTCAGGCTCCAATGGAAGCCGGCCGTCATCCAATCCTCGCAGATACCTAGGTACTGTTGCACTTCGTGATCGATGCGTGCGGAGCCGAAGCTTGGCAGTTTCTGTTTACAATCGGCAAAGAGTTTGACTCGGTCCGTGACGAGCTTGCCAGCAAAATCCATGGCCTCTTGGAGGGAGCACGACTTTTGTTTCATGGTAGTTTCGATAATGTTTTGAGTGTCGCCTTGCGCTTGTTCAATGTTGTATGAGTAGATGTCCTACGTGACGGAGAAACCGGATGGGGAAAATAAGTGAGTGGTTCAGGGACAGGAGATGAAGGGTTGCCCGTGGAAACTTACGTTAGACAGAACAACCACGTCGTTGGCGGCGTCTTCCATGATCTTAATTAAGGGATGTTGAAGAACTTCGTCAGGGATATTGAGTCCCAAAGAGAATTCCCCCATCGCGAAGCACATCTGACGTACGTCCGAGGGTAAGGCAACTTAGTTCTGATGTTAGTCTACAAGGAAATCTCCCAGAGCGCACCTTTAGAGCGCCGTTGTCACGACGGAGCTGAATGAAAGTCTCAATATCCAGTATCGTGTCCTTGGAGCGATTGACCACATGCTGATGCACAGCCTGGAGATAAAGATCCGTCGTCTCTATAAAGCGGCGATTCGCCCCAGGAGAAATGCCAGCCTCGAGAACGCGAGACCATAAGCTGGATGGGAAAAGGAGAGAGAGAGCGATGACAATCATGGAAGTATCAGTACACGATTCGAGCTGAGAGGAAAGGGAAGTCGTGTACCTCGAGAAGACTTTACCGATCTTGAAGGGAGTGCTATGGGTCGTCGGGGAGCGTAGGCATTGCATGATGATGTCTGCGGCTTTGCGTGTGCCATCCCCATCCTTTCTCAGTCCTCCTTCATCGGCGAGGTCGTCGTACGCGAAGAGGGCGTTGATATAGTCGCACAGTAGCCTAAACCGCTCTTGATTGGCGTCAGCGTAACACATGGCGGTGAGCATGCCGAAGTCCATGGATTGAAATGCGGCGCGATGTTTTGGGTTCGGGTGCACGCCGAAGGAGTCAAGCCAGTCCATGGAGACCTGAGCAGTCGATCCATGGTAAGGGTTGACGCGGAGAGGTGACGGGGATATGGAGATAAAGTCTGGGATGGTGTAACATGGCTGCTTTGACGCATCAGAGGCTCGGATAATGTTAGAACTGGACATGTGTGTGAGGTCGAAAGCAGCGCTTGATGGATTATATATGAGACGAGAGAGTATTGGGGTGTGGGGTATGGGAAAGAGAGGCCGATTTATGTCACGAGAGCCTTCGGATGATGGAGGATTGGGATGAGCTGGGGATGGTGGGCAATGAGTGATGAGTTGGGGGATGAATCGTCAAGAAACCACCTGGCTTTTATTCCTCTGCATAATAGAGTAACTCTCAGATCCACTGGTGCCGACAGAGCGTGGGGCTACAAGCCTTGCGGGCGTAACGAGGCTCAAACGGGTGATGGTGTGAATCCACTTGTCGGAATGGATTGAGGTCCGGCGGGCGTTCGAAGCAGCCCCAGTTATTCTAGCGTTAGTCCCTTCCTTGGGTTTGAGCTGCAGGGTCGGTTGTGACCTTGACTAGCCCTAGTTCCCCTGCTTGGGGAATGACCCATCGTTCTAGGCATATATTGAGAAGTCAGGTACCACTGGAACAATACTGCCAAAGACCGACAACCTCCCTCACAACTCACAAATCTAGGTGAAGATCTTGTCGAGTCATCGTTTGAGTGCATTCTGCTTCGAGTAACGGATAACTTTAGCTTAGTAGTCAAGTGATCCCCTGCGAATCAGGCGATGAGTGATATGGTGTAGCTCGAAAAGCCCCCTCTGGCCTCTATAATTTTGGCGGTAGCCACTGTGGCGTTTACGATCTCAGCCAGTCAATCAGAGTGCGATCTGGGTCTGGTACTTGCTGATCGAGCGGTCCGGTTGACCGAGACCTGTGTTTGCAAGACACAGTGGACCCTGTGAAACTATCTACAATTTACCCGCAAGAGCTTGTGGAGCGTCCGATCTCTTAGATCACACGGACACAATACGTACCTACCCGATTCCTTACCTTGCTTTCCCGTAGCAGTAGTTTTGTCCGACTGGTAATCCACAAAACAGAACCGGGATAATGTCACCACAAGTAGTTACACCTTCGGTCGTTCTAGCGCGGATTTCGATATATTTCAATTATCCAGTCTTATCTCCACCGAATGCTCACACATTTCTAGTGCCAGTAGCAACCTTGATCCAGTTCGATGGAGAGGCGAGTGTGAAAATATCTCCTATATCCCAACTTTCAATGGCGAGAATCGTATATCTGCGCGGCATGGGGGTACCGAGTGCTTTCCTTTCATCGCTCACTTCTTTGGTTCCATCATCTATCCTGGCCTACGCTTAATGCGGTGTATACATGTGTATTGCTATGGAGTGATAGTATGATGAAGACGGTCCCTATGGCCTTTCATGCCTTGTCGAGGGTTCAAAGCACATTCCACAGCATCAGATCAGTGGCCGCCCAGGCGCAGGAGAGCACGGTGTGGAAGGCCTGTGGTGTGGCAGTCGCTGCGTCGCTGCGAGATCAGAAGCTTTACCTGATGCTTCGAGTCTCATTCGGCGAATGTGGATGAGGATAATTCCCTTCCTCACTACCCTAATAATTTGGGTAAGGCGCCTGTGCGTTTAGCATACGGTGTTGAGGCGGTCAGAGAAGAGTTCGGGAGCCGAGTGGCAACCTCGGATCTTGATGTCTGCACCGTCAAATATGAACCATAGAACAAAGACGCCGCCATGGGAGCAGGTATAATCGGCCGTAATGGAACTTAATATTTTATGTAGCTATCAATGCCGCCGCACTGAGGTGCGCACTACTTGGAGCAGATACGGAGCGATCCGAAACACTCCGCAAAAACAGTGGGAAAAACTACCGAGTTGGCAGAGTGTGCACTAGGCAGATAAGTACCGGCCTGTAATGAGAAGGTATGTTCTGATGTTTTGGAAAATGAGCAAAGACCTACACGTAGTTGTGAATATCAAGTGAGGAAAACTAACTCAAACGTCTATGTTACCTAATTCGGCCAAAGGTTCGATGGCATATCGCAGATTCAATCTGTCTCAGGATCAATCCGATTGATGCCCCCCCAGCACCATTGATGACCACAGTGACGGTGAATGTAAAGGAATTGAGTGAAGGTGGAGAAGTCTATACTGTTGTGCCGCCATTCCAAATAGAATGATCGATGCACATAAAATGTGGGAACCCTAGATAAACAACTTTCTCATCCACCTCATCGGTATGCCGAACGCGTTAAGCGAATGAACTTGCACATGTCGATTGGATTTTTACCTTTTACGCGGAGTAACCACGAAATGGGTAACTATCAATTTAAGAACTTTACAGCAATGAGGCGCATCTGGTAAATTAAAAGAACATATGTCCACAAAGGGAGACATGCCTGATTCCCCCTACATATTCTATGATAGTGTGTACCCCATGTTCACCCGAGCCTATTATCGTGTGAATAGATGCGTTTAGGGACTAGTTACGTAGAGCATCGCGGGTCTCGGGCGTGAAGCACGCCGGACGTCTTACGCGTGGCAAAGCAGCCACGACGGGCGGCCAGGGATCGCCATGCCCAATCTCGTCGAGGACTGGGGGTCCGAACGAGGCCTTCGATAGGCTGTCCGCGCGGACAGCGCAATAGCCACCCTAAAACGCTTAACGAAAAGGCTTGCAATTGATATAAAGGCAGGTAGATACCACGTGGGACACCAAAAAAAAAAGTTAAAAGTATGCTTGTACTTCGCAGCGATCTCCAGGAACCATCGTGTGCACAATAAATTGGATCACAAGGAATAAATCGAAGGTATTTAAAGCCGCACGCGCTGGGGATATCTGAGATTAGAGACGATTAAATAGGCTTAGTCCAGTCAGGAAAAGTGGAAACGAGGAACGCCCTTCTGTTCAATAAATGGGAACGGTCCAAAGATCAATTGATGTGCAGCTCGGTATCTGGCCGCTCCCGTAGCTGATCTGAATAAATACGTACAAGAAGAACGTGTGTCAGCTTCTTGAGACCTCTGAGACTGAAGTCGGAAAAACAGAAGGTTATTCCTTCTTTTTTTTTTCATGAAGAACTTACAGAACCATCAGGACACACGGAGAACTTGGGACCTTCAGTGAAGATAAGCTCGGCCCCAAGCTGCGAGTTCTGGTGGTCGCTTTGCAAACCAAACCCTACGGCTTTCGCGCAACTGTTCGACGGGTCAATAGAACCGAACATGAGCTTGCCGCTTGTCGAGCAACCGGAGAGCTCGGTGGGTAGATAGTTGATGTATGCGGTGTTGCCTCCATCGAAGATGAGATGCCCGCCATCGAGATAGAGTGGGCCCACACTGCCCCCGACCAATTCTGCGGAGCCATCAGGCCCTTGTCCCAGAGGCTAATTGTGAAGAAAAACGACCCTTTGATACACGTGCATTGGAGACATGATCAAATTGGCAAATATTGCATTACCTTTAGGTTGGCACTTGGGTCGGTAGTGACGGAGATGAGGTAGAAGTCTGGGATAGCTCGGCCTCGTGGACGAACGACACCGGCAGAGACCGACGTTAAGAAGAGAGTGAATCCGAAGAAGACGGAGATTCTCGAAATCATGGTGGTGGATAATGGATGATGATCAACTGATAGGGGATGAGGAGCAGAGAAGAGGGGAGGTGACTGACACGAGTGCAAGTGACTACGGGCCGGAATGCTCTTGGCCACTTCTTATACGAATGCAGTTGTTGGTGGTACCCGGACCGGTCTTGCACGGGACGGATTGCGACTTCGCCTAGCAATATGGTCTGGTTGTGAGGAATATCCAGTGAAAAAACCCAGTGACTAGGACTAACCGTAGTAGATGGCCCGAAGATAAATCAGACCGATTCATTGTCAACTCCCCCGGACGAGTATCTAGCCGCCGTATATGCAACATGCGATCCAGGAGTGCCTGATACGCTGCCATCATCCATCAGAGATCCCCCGGCCCCGTGACGGACTGTTAGAGCATGGTAGAGTGAGGTTAGAGAGCCCGTTTGATGAAGTCCATCTGTATCACCGAACTCGGGATCGTAGCCTTTAATTCTATATCGTGTTTGGTGCTCCAAGGTTACTATGACGAAACAGCTCCATGCTCAGTAGAAAAAGGCTATGAGAACTCAGAGAACCCAACACCGTGCCCCCGAGCGGAAGTCATCAAACAATGGACACCATCCGAGAAATGTCAGAGCATGCGAGAAGAGGTATCATTTGACGTGCCGGTTGAATATACAGGAGGAAAGAGGGAAAGAAAATGCTGGCACTATCGTCAGAAAAAAGCAACCTGTCAGTAGCAATAGACCAAAGTCAGATCGCGTAACCGCTTCTGACCATGATTCCGAAGCCCATAGTCCCCGCACCCACCAAAAGGGTGTGAATGCGACCACTGTCAGGCCCTCTCACGGGTTGATAAACCCAGTCTCCTGAACCTCCTTGATCACCTTCTCGCTGAGGATCCAAAGCTGCTCCGCCAAGGCGTCGTTGGTAGCCTGACCCGTCAGCGGGGTGACCCTGTTCGGAGGCAATATGTACGCAGACTTGTATGCATCACGATCCTGCGCGACCTTGTTCGACGTCGCAGCAAACTCAGAGGAGTAGGCTCCCACTGCCGGTGTGGAGAACGTCATTTTGAGGATGGGCCAGACAAGTGTTGGGAGAGGCCACGGCGCTCCGGCTTTCAATGCGCCTTTGGATCCCTCTTGAATTTGAAATTTTTGAGACGGTTTCAGTTCGGGCTCCCAGGTTGGTGAAAGGATAGGCGGCAGATGCGAATCAAACGCTTACCGGTGGCCACAGAGCCGGGATCGACACACATCGCGACAATGTTGGTGTTGTCTCGATCGAGTCGTTTCTGAAGCTCATGGGTGAACCAGATATTACACAGCTTGGACATTCCTGATTGGACCTGTCAGTTTCTCTCTCCGATGTTGACGAGCCTGAGTCTCGAGCGAGCGCGTACCGTATCGCTTCATCGCGCTAGTCATTCCAGATTCCTGAGAGACGTCGATGTCGCTGATAGAATCAATCTTGGCGATCTTCGGAGGGAACTTGTGCGCCTCGGATGCCATCTACATGGTATTCCAATTACAACCTGATATAGTGGACTTGATTAGCAGAGAGACTTACAGTGACTATCCGAACGTCTGAATTGGGTTCGGCGGCGGCAGCCTTGACACAGGGGAGAAGCGTTTCGGTCCACAGAAAGTGACCAAAGTGATTAGTTGCGAGCGTGTCCACGATGCCTTCCTTTGTCATCCCGCGATTCTTCTGAGCTAACTGTCCTGCGCTGTTCACTAGATCATTTCATCAGGATAAGCGCTAATGGAAACCAAGATTTAAACAAACAAAAAAAAATTGGGTAAGGTTTCGTACCTAAGATGTGGATCTTGGGCGCCTTTTGTGCGAGTGCTTCGGCGGCCGTCTTAACCTCTTTGATACAGCTCAAATCGACTTGCACAAACTCAACACTGCCGCCTTTGGAGAAGGCTCCTTGTTTGCGAAGTTGGACAATGGCATCATTCGCGCGCTGCTCATTGCGGCTTGCAAGATAGACCTTAGCTCCGTTTGAAGCCAGATGTAGAACGGTCTAAACACCAGCGATCTATCAGATGACGTGAGTGCATGATTCCAGAACGTGTCGGACACACCTCGTAGCCAATCCCAGCACTGTTGCAAAACACAAGAATTGGTTAGGCCATAAGCGGATTGCGCGACCAAGATCACCGAACTTACTTTCCACCAGTGACGACAGCTATTCTGCCAGTCAGATCAGGTGTTTCAGCCTTGGGATCGTAGGAGGAGCTGCTAAACATGTGTGG
This sequence comes from Tulasnella sp. 332, assembly GCA_019632285.1. NCBI lineage: Eukaryota > Fungi > Basidiomycota > Agaricomycetes > Cantharellales > Tulasnellaceae > Tulasnella > Tulasnella sp. 332. Next base: position 7,303 of record WSTV01000659.1, read on the forward strand.
CGGTTGAAGGTTGGGGACGATTTAAGGGTGCAAAGCCTCGTCGAGTTTAAAATGCATTCGCCGACGTGCCCGAAGGCGTCACAAATCGGCATCTCGTCACAGGGCAGAGATTTAGATATCAGCTAGGCACCGCCAACCAACTTACGCCAGCTTCTTGTCGCGTACGTCACGAAGAGAAGCGTTCTGAGGAGGTATCCGACGCACTGTCACATTTGGACCCTGCCCCTGTTCGATTCGACTTTGCCGACGATTGCGATTGCGATGGCATTGCTGGACTACGCGACGGTAAGGACTCAAGCGCGCAACATCCCTTAGATGACGCGGATAGCGATGGTTCATATAGTAGGCGTTGTTTTTGGAGACCCCCGGGGCCCAAAGAACGCATCAGCAGGACCTTATCCCTCCTTCAAACTAAGCCGGTCGAACGTTCTTACTAAGCCTTAACCTCACATCTTTGCTCTCAAAAGAGGAACTACTTATAAATTGTGTCTAACTATATGAAATTTCTGTTCTTAGCCGCAATCAAGCCTTGACCTCCCCCTGCCCGCATGCAGGACCCTTGGATACTTGATGTCTCACGGAATTCAGATGTCACGCTCCTAAGCACCATATGGTACAAAGACATAGAGTGGAATTAGCGGCTGCAGATGAGCATATGTAGCTACGCTGCATCCACATCCAAGATCTATCCACCACATTAGCTTCCCTTCACTTGCAACCCTCCTCTGCCCAACATCTACCTTCGCACACCCTTGAATAAATGCGCTTGCTTTCTATCTTGACACTCTTTTTTGCTATATTTATTGTAACGCAAGCCGCACCAGTGTTTAAGAAATTACGCTATGCCTTGAAATCAAAGTGGACGCCACGGGGACTCCCTCCTTGTCCAGACTTTAGCGAACATTCCCTTTGGTTCCGTGATGGCCTTGGAATGACGGATATTCTGGTGACCAAGGTCTGTTGGAGCCCCGTTTCACAAGTAATACCACGAGTTTCACCATGAGTTACATCTCTATTGCGATAGTTACAGCTCGCCTCAACAAGTGAGACGGGCTGCTTTTACGATGGTCATATAAAAGACAGTGGTGCAGTACGCAACTTCTGGACACCTAGAGATCCTAAGAAAGCTGTCCGTCTAAACTCTTTTCTCGTCTCGAGCAGGGGACTCACCACAAATCGTTATTGATTTTGCTTCCACAATTTACAGGCTATGGACGGAGGGTTTGGTGCCCTCTACACACAGGAGTATCAGAAGTGGAGGATGTGGTACATGTCGGAGCCGCGATGATAGTCAATGTGATCCACCGGAGACGACACAAGGGGAAATGGGAAGCTAATAGCATTACTCTTGTTGCTGGGGATTCCAACAAGATTCCCTCACAAGCGTTGCCGAGAGTCTCCGTAAAAGTCCCCAAGAACTTGTGCCGAGATTCTACTCGCAAATATCACACAGCCTTTCATATCCTTTCTTGAGGGAGTCATCTGACCGCTTCCTAGATCTCCCATGGATCTACTTGTCGATGTAATAGATTGTCCCTTACAGGTGCTGTGATGGTGCTAATAGATGGCAGAGGCGGACGCCGCGCCTGTCTCAGGTACCCGCCGTGCCTGACGCATATTTCGGCACATTCTCCCGCACACCGTCATGCTCCTTGTTTCTCGATCTAACGTCTCAGTTGCACGACGCAACGCAAATGTAGCGCTACTGTGCTCGACCATGTCATTAGGGTCCTCCCAGCGTCCAAGTTTCAAGCAGAGGCGCACCTTCGCCGCAAGCCTTCCAAAGGAAGCATCTTTGTCTTCACTCAAACCGTACTACGTGACCACGCCTATATTTTATGTCAACGCAGGTGTGCATCCGGTATGAACGGGAGGGCCACAAACCCAAGGGTTCTCTCCACACCATTCAGGACGTCAAGCTGACCATGGCGTCTCCCGTGGTTGTTGTTTGTTAAACAGCGCCTCACATCGGTCACCTGTATTCTGGAGTCTTGGCCGACACGCTAGCACGATATGCCAGACTTCGCAATCCGGATCGTGAGGTGGTGTTTTGTACCGGGACGGATGAGCACGGTATGAAAATTCAACGTGCGGCAGCAGACAAGGGCGTCGCTCCGGAGCCATTTTGTGATTCTGTTAGCCAGACGTTCAGAGTGAGTGAGATTTCCCACAATTCCCCCCCTCCTCTTCTGCCACCTTAGGTCCTCCCATGATGTCAAATAGGATCTTGCGAGCGCTGCAAATATCAGTCATACAAGGTTTATTCGGACCACTGAGCCAGTTCACTATCGCGCCGTAGAACATCTCTGGGTACGTATTTATATATCGAACAGTTCTTGATTTTTGGAACGGGTTTAGTCATGAGTATATTATCTCAATGCTATTAGCGAGAGTTGGTGGCACGAGGATGGATCTATAAAGGTCACCACAGCGGATGGTATTCCGTTTCGGATGAAGCCTTCTACGCCGCTAACCAGGTCATGGATGTTCACGATGGTGACGAAAGTTATAAGGTGTGATGCTGTGCTCGCATGTCATCAATATGGTCTTCTGACCAGCTGACGTGTCCGAACTCTCCGCTCAGGTATCGAAAGAGAGCGGGTCTCGCGTTGAGTGGATATCCGAGGAGAATTACAAGTTCAAGCTCAGTGCCTTCCAAGGAAAGTTGGGTCAATGGCTCGAGGATAACCCGAAAGGTATGCGAGTAGTCTCTCGCATGAGTATTGATGCTTCCTACCATTACTCAAATGATCGGATTGGAATGATTCTTAGCAATCGTTCCCTCAAGCCGATGGAAGGAAGTACACGATGCTTTACTGGATATTTCAACTCCTCTCGAAGACTTGTCCGTCTCGCGACCTTCGTCACGCCTAAAATGGGGGGTGCCGGTCCCAGACGACCCGGACCATACGATCTACGTCTGGGTGGACGCGCTCGCCAATTATCTCACGGCCATCGGCTACCCTCAACGTACAGTAGCGTGGCCAGCAGACGTCCAAGTCATCGGCAAGGATATCGTCCGGTAGATCGATTGATCATCTACTTTTGGACCGCTTGACTCTATCTAACCCTTGCTGTCGGCGGATTCATTAAGATTCCACGCCATCTATTGGCCAGCCATCCTCATGGCCCTCGACCTCCCACCCCCTAAAACTCTTCTCGCACATGCGCATTGGACGATGGACCGTCAGAAGATGTCCAAATCCCGAGGTAACGTCGCTGATCCATTCGAGGCGATACGCGTGTACGGCGTGGATTCCGTTAGGTACTACCTCATGCGCAATGCGGCCATCATCGACGATTCAGGTGAAAAAATTTTCGACGGAATCATCCTCAATTTATGGGCTCGAAAAAACAAAAACAAAAAAAAACTCATACTTCATCTATGAAAATGTTTTCAGATTGGTCTGCAGATCAGATTGTGAAGCATCACCGACGGGACTTGACTGGGATATTGGGGAACCTATTGGCGAGGATCTCGTCCGCGGGGATCCTCTCCAAGCTTCCCGCAATGTATACCTATAGAAGAACTGGTGAGACTGCGAGATTTTTTCCCTCCCCAAAAAAATTACACACCATATCGTACTCTGACTGACTTCTGCATTTCGTTCTGTAGCTGACGGGACATTATCCATCTCGATTCCCAACAAGGACCCACTTCGCTTCACATCCCACCCAGAGTTCATGGACGCACTTTGGGGAGGGGAAGGTGGATTACAGAGCGTTGTTCTAGGATACAAGGAAAAGATGGAATCCTTTGAGGTCTCCAAGGCGGTTGAAAGCGTCATGGAGCTCGTCACCGAGGTGCGTCTCCCATCAATTTTCATCTTTTTGAATCGAATCTGAATGCGTGAGCGATGTTTACAATCCCCTTGTTTAGGCCAACCGGCTGTTCACGCAACTCGAACCGTGGTCGAAAACGGCTGACGAAGGAAGCATCCTTCTCGCGCACTTGTACGCGCACCAGGCGCTACACTTGGCGGGGATCCTCCTTTCACCTGTCATGCCTATAAAATCGGCCATGCTGCTCACTCATCTAGGTATCGCGTGGAATGACAGGACATGGGAGTACGCTGAACGGGTATTTGCTAGGGGGGCTTCTGGTGAAACCGTCCATGTTGTGTGTTGCGCTGGAGGCGTGGACGCGAAACATAGGGCCCCACTA